>NDXB01018177.1:0-44248 GCA_002631895.1 Agapornis roseicollis
CTCTGAGCCCCCCGACTCGCTCCGCAAAGGCATGGAGAAGGGGACCAACTGCTTTCCGACCTGCCACACCATTTTTCTCGCCTGGACATGGCTCTTACTCCTCTCTTGGTGTTGCACCGGCGCCGAAATAACTTGCAGATCCTGCTCGTCTCCATCGCCCTCCTGGCCGGCATCCCCGTCTCGCCTTAGGCAGGAGCAGCGACCGCCGCCACCGCGGGGATTACGGAGCTGGCCGGGCGGCCGGGCGCAGGGCTCGGCTGGCGCGGACCCGCTGCCGGGCGGGGAGCCGGGGGGCCGCTCGGGGCCGCGGGGAGCGCCGATCTGCTCGGCGGGGGCGGGAGGCGGCGCGCTCGGGGGCCGGGGCCCGGCGGTGCCGCGGAGCCGGCGAAGCAGCGAGGGGCGCTCCCGCGGGGTGCCCGCGGCCGAGGGGCAGCGCGGCAGCAGGGCTCAGCCCCGCGGGCCGCTGGAGGAGGGCAGAGCGGCGCGGCTGCGAGGGGCAGAGGAGCTGAGGCTGAGCAGCACCACCTTTGCGCTCACCGGGGATGCGGCGCACAACCAAGCCATGGTGCACTGGTCCGGCCACAACAGCAGCGTGAGTACCGACCCACCGACCCGACCCCAACCCGGCTCAGTTTGGCGGGGAGGGAGCCGCGCTTGCCGCTGAGGCAGGGGGTGCGTGGAAGAGAGGGGCGCTTGGTGGGCACCTTGCTCTGGTCGCCACAGGGAGGGGGACATGGAGCGGTGGCAGCAGAAAAAAAGTTTTCCCGGGGAAAGATGGGGAATGGGAACACCTTTCTTCCCCCGCCCCCAGGCAGAGCTGCGATCGCAGGGGCAGTGCGATCGGAACGCTGCCAAAGGAGCTGGGCTGGCTGGAGGTTTCTCCTTTGCTCAGGGAAGACCCCATGCTCCCCACTCTTCTCTGTCCCATGTCCCTGAACAGCTGGGTCCCCTTTCTCTCGGTCTCTTCAAATGCAATATCCACCTCGGCAAGCTTCGCTGTCTCTGTGCCAGGAAGATGAGTGATGTACAGTGATGGTGGAATAGCCCTCCTGTTCCCTGCTCCGCACGCTGGCTACAGAGAGTTCCCATTAAGTCATTTAAGGGTGGAAAGCCCCAGAGCACTTTAAGGGTCTCAGTAAGGAAGCAGATAGTGTAAGCACAGTGAAAAGTTTATTAAAAATCTATGGCATGTCATGCCTTTTCCCTGTAGGCAGTAATAATGAGTCACTTGAAGTGTCCCTGAAAGCCTGTGGGACTATATATAGGGGTGTGTGTGTGGGGTAGGTGTTGCAAGATCCCACACACCATAGTGTCATGATAGAGCAGGACCCTCCCTCGCACCCTGCTTTGCAATGCCTGGTAGATGACTGTGGACAAAACTTCAACTTTCTTTTAACTTGGTATCAGCCATACTATTTCCATTCTGATGTAAAGTCTGAGAACAGGCATAGCTTAAAGGTCTCCAGGAAATCTTTATGTCTGGTGACAATATTCTCATTATTCTGATTATTATAGCTTGTCATTGCCTTGAAAATGCCTCTTTTATTGTTTTGTCACTATTGGAAATGGGCATAAAGCAATTAACAGCATGAAACAGATCGGCTGGATTTTCAGATACATTCTTCATGAAACTTATTAGTCATTAAAAAGTAAATTGTCTATCTATCTATCTGTGCATCAGCTATAGCTTCATAATGTGCAATTCAACCACCTCTTTATTTTACTGACTGGAAGTTTTTTCCCTATTTAGTATTACTTAGGCAATAATCCTGACAGCAATGTAGATGTTACTTTGATTTAACCAATTTTTTAAAGGCAGTTGTGTTTGCCAGACATGGGTTCCAGTCTCATTAAAGCTGAAAGCAAACATTCAAGAGAAAACAGCTGCATGGTATATTTTAGCACTATGCTTGTCTCTAGGATTATTTATGTTTAATACAACATGGTATATAATGAAGAAAACAACCTATGTTCCCTCTCTTTCATTTTGGTGCTGAATCAAAGGTTGTTGAGCAAAAGAAGCTAAAATCCCCCCCATCTCTTCCCAGCATGGATTTTTGAGTTTTTCTGGTTGAAGTAGCAGAGAAAACTCATTCTAGAGGCATTTACTGGGGGAAGAAAGGTTATTTTTTTCCTAAAGTGCAGGTCAGAAAGTGATTTCCACAGAATTTTGCCTCCTTCCTTTTTTTGTTTTTACAGAAATATGCCATTTAAATAACTAGTTCCCTTTATTGTTTAACTCCAGGTGACTAAGAAAGGTAATAAAGGTAATTGTTCACACTCTGAATATCTTGAGTTGCAAAACCTCAAGATATTGTGAGTTAAAAGCTTCCAACTCAAAAGCACAAGCAAAAGGCTGGTGGTTATTGCCAGTGTGGTGTTTGTAGGCAGGAAAGCAAGCATGTTAATGAATACTAGTCTTATCTTCTTGTGATTTTTCTAATATGAAGCTTAACATCTTAAGACTTTCTGTCCCATCTCTTGAAGGAAACATGCTTCATTTAGTGATTAATTGTTTTTTTTTTTTTTTTAACAGTTTACAGGGAAAGTTTAATGCTTGAACCTGGGTCCTTTTATTTAGCAGCAGAGAAGGCTGAATCCAATGCCAGCTTTTCTGCTACGGTTCAGTGTTTACCTGATTCTGAGTGCTGGGGTGTCTGTGGCACAGGAACATCAAGCAGTTGGCCAAGGTCACTCAGGGAAACAGTGTGGCTTTTACCAGCCACATCAGTTCCCAGCCTCTAACTTCAAAGCACACATTTTCTTAGGTCATAGATATAAAGCAGCAGGAAGGTGTATTGAAAAGGGACAAAAGATAGTAACTCGTGTCATGATTATGCGAGATGACTTAGGAGAGCAGGTAGGACATGTCTGTACGTTGTTTTCAGGCTACCAAAGCAGTGAAGAGGCACACAGCTTGCTTTTACCAATGGTCTGTTCCTTGAATAGACTTTAAACCCCGTGGTTTTGCCACTTACAATTTATTAAGAACAGGATCAGTCACATTTCATGCAATGAATCAGTGTATTTCAAATCATACACAGGTAGTGGGGGATTTCTAACAACTGGGTGAATTTGCAAAGCAGAAAACATGGTAATAAAAAAAATGATGCTTTTATTGGGACATACAGACCTACAGACACTTTGCAAAAAGGAGATCTTTGTAGGGGCTGCACATCCTGTTACCTGGAATGTTAAAAACCTCCAGTGTGTTTTTATAGCTATTATTTTAAGAGCATCTCCTTCTCCCTCCACTTCTTATCCCCCTTTTCTCCTACGTTCCTCAAATCTCAGATTAATTTATTGTAAAATAATCCCTTCCAGGCAACAAACTTTTGTTTCTCTATTTGCAGATAGCGAGGTCAGGATTAGGATAGAGGCAAAAGGCTGGTGAGATCAGGGAATTCGGGTTCTCTGCTTTGTTCTGCCCAGAGGCTTTTTCTGTGACCTTAGGAAAGACAATTAACCTCTCTGGATCTCCTCTTCCATGTTAAATGAGGATAGTACTACTTAGCTACCACAAAGTGGTGATGTGGAGCAGAATTCATTTCTGCTTTGTACAATACCTGAAGATCTTCAAGTGGAAATTGTTAGGAAAATGCAAGAATACTGTTCTGTGTAGAAATGAGGTTTGTGCTCTCTGTGTTCTTCGGAACAGAAGTTGCCTTAATTTGGTAGGTCTGATATTAGAAAAAGCAAGACTTGTCCTTAGGCTTCAAGTACCAGTCTGCCCTAACGGTATTTATTGAGAGGTCACTGAAGCTCTTGAGGGACCTAGTAAAGATCAGTCAAAATGTTGGGTTTTTTATTGCTCAGGCCTTTCTGAAGGAAGGAGAACTTTTATGAAAACTCCTGTTATTCCCAGAAGATCTGCAAGCCTTTCTTTTTTCAAAGCCATTCCTCTCTGAACACACACTGTGCACAGATGTGCCATTCGGTGAGCAGTTGTACCCTCTACACTTGTTTTCCCTCTCTCTCGATGAATATGTCATTTTATGAAAATTTCCCTTGGTCTGCTCACCAGATGATGCTCTCTTCAACCTCCCTGTGAAGATGATCTCTTTCCTTAGATTGTCTTGTTTTCCTTCGTCTTCCCCTGATTTCTGGAGTAAGGACCTGCAAAGAATACGTAGCAGCATCTTCGATGCTGTTAGAGCTTCAAATCTCACTATCTTGTTTCTTGACAGTAGTTTTCTCAAGAGATTTCAACAAGCTGCAGTGGATAAAACACAGTCAGGTTGTTCTTCTGATATGATCACTGGTATGATATGATCCTGATATGATCATGTGATATGTTTACCACTGGTGGAATGGTGAACAGAGACTGTTGTCATTAGGTTTCAGAGTAGCCAGTCTGATGAATGTAGCTGTTCACAGAAAGTACTTAATTATGTCCATGCTTTTTCCATAATGGAAGTGCTACAAATTCTGTGGTGTTATGGGCAATATTTTTGTTGTTTTTTATTTGTTTGTTTGTTTTTAATATACAAAGCAAAGATGAGCATTTTTAGCTTTCTTCTAACCTCTAGAAGACATTTGCAATCTATTATTTATGTAGAGGCCTCAGCTTATGATCGTAGTCTGGGATGGTTTGGGGTACACAGGTATCGCATGTATACATGTCTTTGCCTTTCTAGGAACCAGAGGCAAACTTCAGGCTTAAAGATGACAAAATGTACTGTAATGCCACAGTAAGAGCAGGAGATGGCATTTGTGTAAGGCATGTGCAATATTTCACATTGCTTCTGCCAGGCCTAACTCCTGTATGATCCTAGGGGTTGGATTTTTCATACTGTTGGGAAAACGTCATCTGCATATTTTTATCTTAATGCGGTGCAGCAGTGCAGAATTTAACCAAGAAGTACAGTGCGCCCAAGAGACACAGCTGCTACTGTGCAGACCATGCAACTGCAGTCATGGTTGGCCTTATGATCCAGGCTCTGAAAGCTGGGGAAGGCAGGATTATTGCTGGTGAGAGACTGGACTGAGGACTTATTTCATCTTATCAGCCATGTTACACTGTTTTGTCCAGAGGTCTAGTCAGCCTGTGGCCGTCGTCTCGGGAGTTAACATGGCTGTAAGATTCACTCCAAGACTGAGAATATGAGGTGTCTTTGGGACAAGACAGTCCTAAAGAGGAGGCTAAGCACTACAGTAGCCTACAGCTACCTGAAAGTGCAGCTTGTTTTATCAATTGAAGAGGGATTAATATGTGGCAACAGCCACAACGTGTGTCAGATTGGACATTAGGAAGAGTTTCTTCCCAAAGAAGTTGGTGCAGCAGAGTACCGAAAAGTTTTAGGAGTCTGTCTTTGGAGATTTTCAAGCCTGACATACACATGATCTGATGATAGCAACCCTTCTCTGAATAGGCTTCTGTGATTCTTTCCCTTCTGCTGCCACTGATGCTACTCCCTAATCCTGTGCAAGCTCTGGCAGTGAAAAGCAGGTTGTACAAGTTTTAGCAGTGAAGTCTGCCTCTTCCGGGAATGATTCTTCTGAATGCTGTTGGCAGTGTTCTGGTGTGATCTGCTAATGTACTGGTGGTTTGATGCTGAGACATTACTCACTCCCATGGCGAATTACAAGCTGGGGAGGCTGATGGGCTTGCTGTGTGCCAGGTAGTTTTTCATTAAGATGCCTAGCAGTGCAGTGTGTGATGGGCAGAATGAGATGGGCAGTATTTGCAATTCCAAATAGACTGCTATGCTTGGAAGGCAGGAAGGGGAGAGAATGATTCTTTAGGCAGGCAATGCTGCATTTAGTTGTCAGCCATGGGTAACTGCTCCAACAGTCCAGTTGGATTTCAGTCTAAAATGTTTACTCCTAGAGTGCAAAATGGTGATGGAGCAATCATACTAATTGCACTGCATTTGGTAGATATTTTAATTGCTATTTTATACTGTTTCTTTCTCAAATGGCTTTTGGCTAGGTTGTGCTCTCATTGCCATTTGAAGGTAGGCTGGTTATATCACAATGTCTTGATGCATTTCCACTTTTCCACTACCTTTAATAATGATGTTTGCCACTGAAGTCCTTCTCCAGGACTTTGCCAATCCATTTTTAATTAATATTTAAATACAAGATGGGGAAATAAAAATTAAACTTTTGCACGGCAATTGCTTTTATGATTGTGTTGAGTCAGCAGAGCAAGAATAAGGTGTCTGGAAAATACTTTTTGGGCTATCTCTCTCTAGACTGGTTTCATTACAAAATCAGGTTGATGTCCAGTGGATGGGCCTTGATGTTGCTTGTGGATTCCGTGAAGCTGGCAGATGCCCTGGGCCATTACTCTGCCTAACACAGCAAGCTGTCAGTGTAGCTTAGAGCCCAGTAACAGAACTGCTCCTGTTCTAGGTGCCTGTCAGCAGTATCCCTTCAGGCCTCGGCACTCAGACTTCTTCATGACCAGGGATGAGGCCTAGAATTTGCGGCTAAGCTTTCACAATGATTTAAATGCAAACAGAAAAAAAAACCCTATATGATTCTTTAATGAATTTTTTAAATGAAAAACAATCATCCAATTAGATGAAGAAGTATTTTGAAAATGGGTTTGAGCAGATAATTGATGTTTGGAAGGAGAAATTTTTCCTAAAAGGGAAGTGAGATGAGACAAATATTTTCTTAAATGCAAGGCTGGAGGAAGATGAAATTTTCTCAGAGTTTCCAAATTTATAGTTGTATTTGTGGTAGAGATTGTAGAAAAAATATGAAGGCAATGTCATCTATTGGGCAAAGCACAGGTTAAGGAGTTAAAGATTTTTAACTGGTTGTACTAAAGAACACTGGAAGCCATGTTGCAAACAGTCAAGACTTTACTTGGATTGTGTCATAGTGTTGTGTTCCTTAAGTTCTCTGGGTATCTGTAGATAGAATGGAGGAGAGCAGTACCTGCTTACCTGAGTCAGTGCTCTCTTACAAATCTAGATTAATTTCAGGATTAAAGGCCAAGCCTGAGCTCATGTTTGGGACTGGTTCCAGGACAACTGCAAAGAATCTGTTGGTTATGGAGTCAACACTGGGGTTTGGAAGGGATTTGGTCAAATTTATCTTCCAGTGCGAATGTCTTTGAAGGTGTGTGGAGTTTATCCTGCTTTTAATCAAGACAGTAAATTAAATGACCTGTTCCTTTAAAAGCACTGAATGCTGTAAATGCAGAAAGCCCCCAAAGCACCACAATCTTTGGTTGGATCCTTAAACTGATTTAGGTCCGTTTACTGTAGCTGAGGATTCAACCTGCAGTATCGTTATTAACATTTCCTCTATGCAAAAAGAAGGACATGACAGTATTTCCTTTCCTGCCATTATGGGGTGTTGTGAGACTGAGGGAACTGCATAAAGTTTGCTGCATGTTTGAAAGGGTGGCTGTGTGGGTGTTAAACGTATTAGATAAATAATCTGCTATGGAAATTTTAGCATCAATTCCCAACCGTTGTTGCCAGCAGAGTCCCAGCGTATACTAAAAATCAGAAAAGATTGATGCTGAATAATGAAACCACTCTTTTTCCCTTCCCTCTCAATCCTCAAGGAGACCTGATTGCTCTCCCACTGAAATAAGCGGCAAAACCCTCTTGTTCAAGGAGGGTCCCTGACACTGAAGCTGTCACGATGTTTTTTCCCTTTCGTGTTCTGATATGCGACACAAATGCTAGCCAGGCAGATGTGCAGAGCACTACAGGGCCTCTGTGCCCAAAATAGCATCACTTTTAATTAGCTCCAGTGTGATTTGGAAGCCTTGGGGCGCATTGCTGTAGGAAAGGGTGCCGGGTTGCTGGTGTGTGGAAAGCAGAGCTGGGCGCTAGAGGGAGCGTGGGCATTTGCTAAAGGAAGGAAAACACCGCAAAGGGTGGGAGGGGATCTGGGGCCTGGGAGATGCACGCTGGAAAGACAGGCGCTGCTGAAATATTGATATGAAAACCCGCTTGGAGTCATTGACTCTGTGAAACTCCTGCTGTCGGGGCTTCCCTCTGCGGGAGAGGAAAATCGTCTTAGGCTGTACTCGGCCTCGGTAAAGGGTTTCACTCTCCCTTGCAGCTGATACTGTCTGCCTTTCATGTGGTCTCTAATTGCTGACAGGCCTTTTTGTGAAGATCTGAGTCCTTGTGCCGTGATTTCTTATCTGCTCTGGTCACCTCCAGCCTGAGTCCTGTGCCTGTAAAGCCACCAGCATCCTCCCCACACAGTGCTGCTGGGTTGGGAGAAGGGATGATACTAAAATTTCCAGCGCCAGGAAGCAGCAGTCTGAATCCTGTCTGCTCCTGGCTGATGCAGTGTGTACTTTATGTCCTCAAATGTCATGCTTCATTTTGACTTCAGGACTAGCCTCTGAGGGTAGCTGCTGATCTCCTCTCCTTCCTGCATCTGTTATAGTTGGTAGGTGAGGTCAGGGCAGTTGAGCTTCATTGCCTGTCTCCTGGTGCCTGGGCTGCAGAGGATACACATGTCCTGACATGTTGTTTGGCCAACATTTTGACCAACTTGAGGATGTTGCACACATCTTAGTGTTTCTCTCTCCTTTCCTTTTGTATGAGTGTGTGGGGGACAGAAGGGACTGTAATTCATCCCAGCCACTGCATGGTGGCACAACATAACATTTCTTCCAGGGAAAACTGGTTCTGCTTGCTGGTGTCCTGGGGACTAAAAAAGACTTTTGGGACTTGGAAAAACAGGGACTGAGACACAGCAAATCACTTTGATCAGTGGTGGGCTATAGGCCTCAGGATCCTATAATCAGCTGCTTCGGCAGTGCTTCAGACACTATCTATATGTCTGTAGACCAGTCTATAATGTGCGGTTAGTGCTGGTACATTTTCCATGGACAGTGATGCTGCTGATACAGAATCATTAGAGCTGGAAGGGAGTCTATCTGCATAGCGAAGGGACCTCTGGATTTCATCCAGTCCAACCCCCCTTCCAAAGCAGGTCCACCTAGAACAGGTTACACAGGAACATGTCCAGGCCGGTTTTGAATGTCTCCAGAGAGGAAGACTCCACAGCCCCCTTGGGTCAGAGTGTTCCAGTGCTCTGCCCCCCTCAATGTAAAGAAGTTCTTCCTCATGTTGAGGTAAAACTTCTTGCGTTTCAGTTTATGGTTTCAGAAACTTTTTCTGTTCAGAAATTTCACTCCAGAAATGTGTTAAGCCCCTTGTGAGGATTTGCTGGGGACTCCAGTGAGGAGTTAGTGGAGCGGAAGACATGAACACAGAGATCCTGCTGACTTTCAAGGCAGAGAGAAAAGCATGAGTTGAGTTCAGATGTGCTTCCTTGGGGTGCCAGAGGAGAGCAGGCTGTGCATGCAGGTTTTCTTCATTATTTTTTGATTTGCCATTATGCCCAATGGAGGTGTGCATTGCCCCACGCATTGGCTTCACTATGTACAAGGAAGAGTTAACTCACATTACAGGGCTGTTGCTGAGCCTTAAAATGGATGGATATTTGCAAAAGCTGTTGGGTGGGTGAGAATATATAAAGTATGATTATTTAGCTCTTGCCAAAAGTGTTTAAGGACCTCATGGATGCAGGGAGGAAGGAGTGGGAGCTCTAATTGGTTGCTAGTCTTTCCCTGCGGTTTGTGCCTGATTGGAAAATCCCCCCAGCTGTGATCAATACCATCAGGTGCAGGCAAACAGGGCTACTTGCCTGCAGTCTTTATTTGTCTCTGTTAGAAGGCTGAGGGAGAAATTCTTTTTGCATAAGGTAGGGGAATGCATGACTCTGTATTCATGGGCATTTCTCTGCTCTAGGCTTCCTGTTCTTTACCACCAAACCTTGCCAATTTTGTGCTTGCAGGGTGACAGACATGACTGTACTTATAAAGCTCTTATACTGCCTCCTTCATCTGTGTATTTCAAAGGTCACTGAAAGGAAGATCAGCTGGTCTTTGTTGGTTTTGGTTGGGATTTTTTTGAGAAACTTCAGGCATGAGGGAGAGGAGGGATTTGCTCTGGGTTGTGCTGCTGATCAGAACTGAAGTTGGAAGGCAGGTTTTCTGACTCCTGTCCCTGATTGATATGGCTCCTTAATGACAAAGGACTTAACATCATCTGCCACAGTTTGGATGCTGAGTCTATTTTATTTTTAGAAGAGTTTGTATGAAAGAAAAAAAAAAAAACAACAGGTAAGAAGAGAAGCTAAGATGGGGAAGACCAGGGCTGTCAATAATGGAAAAATGGAATACGCTCAACTAAAATCATTAACAGATTGAGCAAGTTAAAGCACTGCAAAGTTCTTGCTGAAAGTGATTTAAGGAGCATTCTTTGTCTGCTGTTCTAATCACTTCACCAGTATGACTTCCCAGATCCCAGTTATTCAAATTGAAGCTCCTTTTGAGCTGGATGAGAATTGACATAGTGGGACTGTGGGAGCCATGAATTTGGGCTTCCATTAGAAATACAGAGACAGGAGAGGGGTCACATCTGTCTGCTGAGGTGGTTGCAAGCTGGCTCTGAATTAAGTGACTTGTTTGTAATGGGTTGGAATAATTTAGGATGGTGGTCATCACATGGCATGTGCCTGTGCAATCTTGCCATGGAATAATGTAGTAGGATTCAAAGTTCAAGGGTGGTCTTAGCTTTCTGGGATCATTAGGATGGCTTTCCCGCCCTTTGTAGTACACTTCATAGCCCAAAGGGAAAAGTCTCTGCTTCACAGCTGATGTAGGTGAAGGATTCCTGAGTGAGCCAGGGCAATTACATCTTCCTTCTGCCCCCTTGGATGGGGCATCAGCTGGGTTTCTCCATGTCAGCCTTCTGTAAGGTGTAGAGCTGGGGTAGCATGTGAAGGGCATTGCCCTTGTTTTGCCACTCAGTGTTTTTCCCAATCAGGAAAATGTTGGTAGCAGTTGACACTGTAATGGGGGTGTGAATGGGGATGCTGAAGGGTGTCTAGGGCTGTGGTGCTGCCCTTCTGGACAAGCCTACTATCTGAACTGGCATGAACTCTGTGTTTGCAGTGGGACAAGATCTTGCCTCTGTTTGGCTACCAAAAGCCTGGTGTAAGACATAAGACTGATGAGCCTGCAAGTAGAGGAACATGGTGACCCTGTGCATGGAAATCCTTGCTCACATTATGTGGTGGAAGAGGCAGGCAGGTAGACAAACCTGTGTGTCAGATGAGGTTTATGAAAACCACATTGGGCCTGCATAAAGGCTTGCCTATGAGATGGTGAGATTGCAAGCCAGTATAGCAGGCGTGCTCCTAGAGAAAATGGTGATCTTAGAAGACAGAGTATCTGTATCCGTGTGTACTTTGGCAACTATTGGAGTAACACCAGAAGGAAGCCCCATGTCCTCACAGTGTCCCTATCAGGTGTTGCAAAGATATAATAGAGGTGGACCAATAATCATTGTCCAGATTTTTCTGGGCAGCTGAGCCTTAGACAGAAAAGCTTTCAGAAAAGCGTGTCATATGGAATGCAGCAGAGACAGATTTGGCCAGGGCACCCCACTGGATTATGATTTCTGTTGAGTGTTTTTGAGGCTCTGCCCCAGTAGCCATGCTGAATGCTCAGTTATCTGGTGTTATCTGGCCTGTGAGAGCTGTTTGCTCTTCAAAGGATCAAAACATGACTAAGATGCCTGGTCATTTGTTAAGCAATAGAAGTTAGCCATCACTTACCACTGAACTACTTGCCCTTCTGGGGCTCCTCTGCCTCTTGGTGTTTTCTTTCATCTGTCATAATACCTCATTCTGCTGCCCATTTAGAGCTGTAAATAGTGGCACATGGTGTACTTGGGTGAGCATTGCAGGCCTGCCTGAGGGCTGGCTGTGGTCGATACATTGATCAGCTGAAGTCCTGCCAGCTATGAGAATGGACTCTGGGTGGCCTATGGCTCAGGCCAGACGTTATTTTGGGATCTGCTTCTTCACTCCACTGAACAGAGCTGAGCTTTGTTTCTCTGTGACCTTTTTCCCCTGTTGAATTCAGTTCAAACTGGTTAATGGGTTCCAAAGTTATCCCTCCAATGCTAACCCACAGGCAGCGTGATCTGTTGCATCTAAAGCTGAAACTTGTTCTTACTGAAGGCAACATAAAACACAGCATCAGCACCGAGGAAGTCTTAATTTTCTTAATTCATGTTGTTCACTGTTATTTTTTCCCCAGCCTGCCTGGGAACTCTGTTCCTTTTAATCAAAAGGCAGCATTGCTGGTAGTGTAGCATTTTTGATTTGCATGTACTACATCTCTTTGTTGCAGGCTCAATTCTACCCTCTCTTGCTTTTAATTAATTTGAGATTATCTTCATTACTTGTTCCTACCTCACATGCTACAAGTAACAAAGCCTGCCTTTGAGTTGTGCTGAGGTTTTGTGCTGGTGGCTCTTAGCTTTCTGTGTGCTTTGTTTTCTATTCCCTATCTTTTGTGTGTGCTTCCTGCAGTGCTGCGGGAAACAGGCAATAAGCTGGACTTGGGAGAAGGTGTCTTGGTGAAAGGAGAAAAGAGGCAGGTCTAACTCCAGCACTAAAGAATGAGATCAAATGCTAGATGGTAAAATAAAATGTTGGCTCATGTAGGAATGCTGTGTCCTCTGCAAAACAGGAGAGTCTCATCTTCTTCCCCAAAGATAAAGGTTAACAGTCACTAAAGTCACCTAAGCAGTGGAGACTGTTCTCAGACTGTGACCTGTATGACCTCCAGACAGGTCTTCAAGTGCTCATCCTAGTGGAGACAAGGGTGAGAGGCAAGAGCTTCTCATGGAACGTGTGAGGACACGGGAGTTGAGTTGGTCTGTGTGTCAAAGCAAAGCATGCAGTGCTGCTGTTTCACAGCTCATGGGGAAATGCTTTGTGCTGTCTTACTGATGAGAGCTGTCTGTAATTTATTGCCCCTGGTAGTTAGTGGTTTATCTACAAACCTTGCTATACCTGTGTTTATCGAAATGAGTTGCATGTGGGCACTTGACAGGAGGATGGGAAAGGGCAGAGTGAAGCTTCATGGGCTTCTTACTTCTTTTAGAACCTTGTTTCAATCACAGTGGTCATATAAAAAAATGCGTTTTAGAAAGGTAGAAGATACTATGCCTGTGTTTACGTGTGTGTTGGGATACGTGACCTGGTAACTAAATAACTAAATATATAGCTATTTAAGTAAATAAAATGTAAGAACCATGTAACCAGAGATTATTGGGGTCTGTAATCTGCCTGCTTTTCCTCCATTCCCTCTCAACACCCTCCTGCTGTAGCACATGTGCTGTAATCCTTTCATATGGGGTTGCAGATCCCTTCCTTCTTTTTTTCCTTGCCACAGTCTTTGGACAGTGGCAGTGACTCACAGCCTCTGGTATGAGTCAGGAGTGAAGTGTCGTGTGTGGTTGCATCTTGGCATCCCTCAGTTATACATCAAGTTCCTTAGGCTGAACATTGTTGTTCGTGTGCTGAGTTTGGAGCTCCCATAAAGCATGAGTCCTCCCTGGGTTAAGTTCTGCTCTGCTCTCCTCTGCAGATCTAACTGCTCAAGAGACAGGAGGGAATGGTAGCAAGCTAGAAAAGAGCTGGCAATCAGCTGGGGTCCGTCATGCCTGTGGAGTTGTAGGGGTTTGAGAGATAAGTAGAAAACTGTGTGTAATGGTACACATTTGGGAACAAGAAAGGCTTCCCCCTCTCCCCGGCACCTTGCACAAATCTTGTCTATTAAAGGATGGTGTATATAATATGGATGGCATAGCCTTGCTCTTTGGGTTTTTTTGACTTCATATACAGAATTTGAACTCCCTGGAGAGGAGGCAGTGTGGGCATTCCCTGCCAGCCTCTTCCTGCAGACCTGAGATGATCAGTGATGATTAGCTGTGATGGGGAAAGTGTGGCCTTTCCCATTGTTTCTCTGTCCTTGATACCAGCCTGTCTCTGGGATGCTGGCCAGTTTTTGCTCACTTTCTATCCCCTGACCATGGGGCCAGAAGATGTTTTGCTCCTGTGTGGTAGTCCCCTGTTGCAAATTCATGCTGACAGACAGTGAAGGTGACAGGGAAGCTGGCAGCTCTTTCAGATTCATTTTTTATTTAAATCCTCTCCCTCTAGAGGAAAGCTTGTGCTTGACTTGTACTGATGCATTTTCTTGTGCATCCTTTTGCTATGGGAGCTCCTGCCCAGGGCAGGGACAGTGAAAGAACCTAATGGAAGGAATTAGCACTAGGGGAAAAGAAATAAGGTCCCCTGAGCAAGGCATGCACAACTGCTGGCTAAAGCTAACTCCCACCAGGAGAGAAGGGTGGAAAGTGATTTTTTTGGAGCCAGTGTGCAGGTGTCTGGGACATGGTCAGTTCAGATTAGATGTGCCATGGCTGAATGCTACTTGCTGTTATCTCAGACAAGAACTGGGCAGAGAAAGGCTGCCAGAAGGCTTTTCTCTTAGTTATTTAGGTCAGTAGAATTGAATGGGTAATTCTCACCTGCCAGGGTGCATAAATTGTTGTCATGCAAGCTAAAACATTAAACCACTGGTTAAATAGTCTGTCCTGTTATTAACCAAAGGGAAAGGAAGGATGTCAGTAGGTACAAATTACCTTTTTAAGAGACACTGTTCAGTTCATGTTCATGGTCCAAAATTCACTCTGTCTTATGGTGATTTTATTCTGGTTTTGCTCCAATAGATCTTGATTTATACTAGTGCCAACAGGATCCTAATGTGAATTTCTGTGTGCAGCATTAGTTTGCCAGTATGGGTCTTCATGTGCCTCCTTGGCTTTGTGCCCTTGATTTTATTTATTTTTCATTCTTCTTGAATGACCTGAGCTTGGGACAGTGGAAATGAGCTGCCTGATTGTAGGAAACATGACAAAGTCTGCAACTAGAGAGAGGAAGAAGGAGGCATTGCCACAGTGTGGACAAGTATCTCTTCTGCTCTTTCAGTGGTGGGGAACTTAGGATGCTCAAGTGCAAATTTGCTGGAGTGCATTAGCATGTGCTTGTGTTGCTGGCATTAGCAACGCAAACATTGATGTCCATTGGCTACCAGTGATTTGGACACATTAGGGTGAGAATTGCTGAGCTGGACTTGCCAAGTGTCTGTTCTTTTGGAGTATTTCTAATGAACAACATTGCTGTGAAAATATGTTCTAAAGGCTCGTGTGCTGGTTCTGGGAAAAGACGGGTATCTTTTCCACCATGTTTCTCAAAGTCTTTCAGGCAGCTCTGTGCTCTCAGTTTGCTGCTTTGCTAAATATCTTCAGTACTTACAAGGGGCTGTTGTGATGAGAGGTTGTGACCACCTTCTGGAATGGAAATTGGAGGGAATGAGAAGCTTACAATAAACTAAAAAAAAAATGGACTTTAAAAAACTGTGTTATAGTGTAGCCTTGAGCTGGGATTGCAGATTCTTCTGCACTTGCTTGAGAAACAGCTGCTATGGGGAATTTCTCTCAGTTATTTACTTAGTTTTGGCTGGGTAGATAAACAGTACACAGCCTTGACCAAATAGCCCAAGTGCTGTAAGTGAACCTTTTGCCAGACTGGAAATGCTGTTCTGGAACCTCACATTTCTGCTTGGAGTGACTTGTCACTGGAACCCTTTGGTTTCTCTTTTGCTCTCTCTTTAATGAAACTGCTGTGCTTGGTTTAAATCCTTGGTATTGCAAAAAAGGACCCTAGCTTGATGAATCAATGGCTTCTGTCAGAGCAGCATGTTTTATTTCAAGGGCTTATTTTTCATTTTCCTGATGCCGGAGTAGGGCAACAATAATACCTTCAAAGTCATTGGTGATAACACTGATGAAGTGTCAGTAAGATGAGAAATAGATCTACATTGCTTCCCCATCTCTGGCTGCTGGTGGGCTTGGACAGGATGGAATTTAAAAGCCTCTTCCATCAGCATGGCTGTGCTTCAACCTGTGTTTCATAACAGACAGCAACAGAAAAGCATTAATGCTATGGTACATTACTAAGTGTCACAAGCCACCAAGTTTAAGTGTGTCCTTAAGAAGTAGCTTTCAATGATGATGAGGGTTTCAGTTTTGAAGTTCCACCAAGCAATGTCCAAACAGCATGTCAAACAAAACTGAAGATTCTTTACTGTCTCAGTGGAGACTATCCTGGCTGTTAGTGTGGTATGTTCTCTTGCTGCTTTGCTCACTGCCTGAGCTCTGACATGTTTTTCCAGGTTCCCATGTCGGCAGTGACAGTCAGTGCTTTGCTGATCCTTCACTGGTTCCGGGTTTAGGTTCCCCACTAACTTTGCTGGCTGATCTGAGGAGTGCAGCCAGTGTTTTATAGGGTCTTAGTGAAAGCCTAGAGAAAACATTTGAGCTTTGGCTCAGCAGTTAAGGCTTTTTAGCTCTTGAGGCTGAATGACTTAAAGCACAAAGAGACAGCGTACTGAAGGTGGTGTATTTATTACAGCAGGTTCCAATTAACTTTTCTCCTTGACAGGTTAAATATCTGGTATCTGTTCTTGTCCGTTGTCATACAAGATCTGAGTCAAAGCCAGTGAGTTCTTTGCATTTCTATTGAGTATAATGGGTTTTGGACATGTGCCCGGGAAATCAGATGTGCTGGACGAGACCAGAAGTCCATCTATTCCCCATGTCACATATCTGACATTGTTCAGTAGCACAGCTGTATTTGGCATTGAATAGTATCTGGCACATGTAGCATCTATCTGGAATCAAGAATGCGTAGTACGGAGAGCTCTACAAATACCTTACTACTCAGCTTGGGTTTTTCGAGTGTGTGTGGGGTAGTTCACAAAAGGGAACTAATTTGAGCTTAATCCCTAACCCCCATCTCCACCCTAACAGGTCTCTCCAGATGCTGACTTGGATCCAGCACAGACTCATTCTGATTTAAAAAAGACAAGAGAAACAAAAATAATAAAAAAAACCCAAACCCCAAACCAGAACAAACCCCAACAACTAAATCCCCGGTACAGCCAAATAAACCAAATAAATCCCACATCTCCATAAGTTTTAAGGAATAGTTTAAAGGTATTTTGTAATGGAAAAGCTGAGGTGTTTTGTTTTGTTAAAGTTAAAATGCAACATAATTACACGCTTATGAAAGCAATTTCAACACAATTTAGGAAATGTAAAATACGCTGGTCTTATTAAGTTGCTATTTTGCTGTAAGAAGTCACTCTTGAAGATAACTGCTCCTTCTGATTTTCAGCACTGTGTTGTGTCTTCGTATGAAGTTGGTGAAAAGAAAGCTGCAGTGTTTATGAGCTCTTGCTGGAGGAAAGCAGTGAGCTCCATGGATAAAAGTAGGGATTATAGTGTCTGATGCAAGCCCAACTAGTGAGATGGTGTTGCTTTGTTTTAATTACAGGAATTACCTTGCTGATGTCAGTTTGTCAGTCAGCAGGGCAGAGCTTACATGCTGTTCTGGAGATGGCCAGAAGGTAACAGTCACTTCATAGAGTTTTTTTCATTTGGTGTTTTTCTTGTAGGAGATGTTTTTAAAGTGAAAAATTCAAACTGTAAAGTGTTTGTGGGGGTTGGTGTGGTGGTGATTTGGTTTTGGTTTTTTATTTTGATAAGGGTTTGGTAACATTTTTTTTGCTAGCAACAGCAGTTGACAGGAACTAAAATCAAACTCGCTCTTCTTTGTTCTGCTTAGAAAATCATCCGTTTATGGCTGGGTGGATTGGGAGTATGATGTGTTTGAGAGTGGAGGGGGAGTTGCACTTCAGATCTAGATCATTCGATCCCATTTCCAAGATCCAAGAAAAAATGTTGGCAGCCGCTTTAATTTTCTTAATGGGCTGGTTGGGTTGGTTTGGGGATTTTTTACCTCAAAGTTAACTTGCAACCAAAATGGAGTTATGCAGGCAATGGGGTAGAGATCCCATCTGCATTACTTGTGCATGATGGAGAAATACATATATGAGCTCATCCTTTAGCCTTTATGTTAATCAGTGACAAGTTGTTTCTTTCTGTGCTTCAGTTTCTCCACCTGTGAGAGGAGATTGACCTCTGTTCCAAAGCTGTTTGAGAATGACTGGTGAAAAACACTTGATAAGCATTGTTACCTGTAGCTATTAGCAGCTGAGCTTTGGACTAAGATGCTTTTTCTTTCTCCTTCCCTTGGAAAATCAGGCATTGGCCACTATTCAAGGCAGACGAGAAATACAAACCACTCTACTGTATTTTTCCAATCCTAATTTTTCCTGAGTTGCATAAACCGCATAGCAAAGTTGTGAGGTCTGTGGCCTGTTTGATTGTGATCCCATCAATCTGCGGGGGGTTGTGTCTGGGAGCTGTTGCATAGAATTTTCAGTTGAATTCAATTTCAGGTTTGCTTTTTGAAATATAATTTCATTTCGAAGTGTGGAAAGTGTGTGGAGTTAAGAGATTTGTCCTGGTGCTGGGGGGAGAGCTCTAGTCTGGTTATTTAAAATAAATTAGTTCTAATGAAATATTTAGCCTTTAAACAACACATTTAATAGAGTGAATTGCATTTTATTTATTAATGACTGTTGCAATGAGATTTGGAGAAGGGTTCTGCTAGAACGCAGTGTTGTGATATTGCAAAAATATAGTAATGACTATAATATTTTGTTGAATTATTAATATCCACTCTGCCAACAGAACTGCGTGTCAGATTTCAAAGTTGTTTTCATCTGAAGAGTGATACGTGGGCTTTTTCTTGGTTAGTTTTTCCAAACATGTTTTGTTGTTGTTAATTAAAAGGACAAAATAAAAGCAGGAAGGACAGTCAAGTGTTGCCACTGTTAAACTCAGCTCTCCTCTCTTTATCAAAGCACCCCCAGGAAATGTGTCAAAGATTATTTCTTTCTGCCAGAGCCAGGTCTTTTTGCAAAGAGAGATTCCTTGTAGTGGAAAAATTGCAGTTAAAGGAAAGGTGTATAGGAAAGCCAGGCACAGGGCTGACTGAGCCTGCTGCTTCTTTAGCAAAGCTCCCTTGTCTTTATGCTACCTCCTCTACTAACAACTGGCTTATTTGTTCACTTCATCTGTCCCCTGGTGGTAGATGTCAAAGAATTACATCAAATTCTGCTTGTGGGACCCCAGTTCCCACCTCAGAAGGGAGTTTCCTTACCTATTTCCATGTGGTGCCCAGGTGCCTAGATGTTGACTGGAATATGCTTAGCCTGATGTGGGTGTTCCCCCCAGTATGGCTGTGTCCCATGCCAGTGAATGCTTTCAGACAAACTCAGGCCTTGCTTAAGGGACAGGGTAACCCAAGGATGTTTCCTTTTGGCACCTTGTCTTGGAAGCAGACCCTGATGTGCCAGGTGATCTCTGGATCAATGTATGAGTCCTGGCCTGTTTAAGTTTCTAATACGGGAAAAATGAATGAAGACCAAAAGTGATATGAAAGTAAAGGTCTCTTATCACTTGAGCAATTGTTTTTCTACTATTCCCTTTGCATGGAGTAGCAGTTGTCTGAAGTCTCCCTGAACTTTATTTGGGGCCTGTAATATCAGTACAGGATAGTGAAGATGTGTGAATACACCAAACGTTTCCCTTATCCACCTTAAACTACTGCTCTAGAAGCATCCTGTTAAGCCACTTGTCCAATTACCCCTTGCTCTCTGGTGTGACTTTCTGGGTTGCCAAGCAACTGGGAAAAGTTTGCAAGGCAGGCTTGCTGGTTACTGGCAACCTGGTATGTTTTCCTTGTCTTCCCAGCATCTTTCCTGTTTTATTTAATTTTCCAACTGAAGCTGTCTGTCCAAAGGAAGCTTTTCTGGATATTTGGGTGTATCTTGAGACACTTCCAAAAATCTAAGTCATGAGTCTGCATCTGGAGTGGTATTGGGTCTAGCTGGGATGAGGTTAATTTTTTCCACAGCAGTACTTTTAGTGCTATGCTTTGTATTTGTAGCTAGAAAGGTGTTGATAATACACCAGTATTTTGACTACTGCTAAGCAGTGTTCACACAGCATCAAGACTGCCTCTCCAACATCCCTCCAGAGGCTAGTTGGCTGGAGGTGGGCAAGATCTTGGGAGGAGACACAGCCAGGACAGCTGACCTAAACTGACCAAAGGGGTATTCCATACCATATGATGAATGCTCGGCAATAAAAGCTAAGAAAAAGGAGGAGGAGCCTGCTGTGGCATTGGTTATTAAGGTGTTTCTCTTCTTGAGCAACCACTGTGTGTACTGAAGCTCTGCTTCCTAGGAAGTGGCTGAACATCACCTGCTGATTGGAAATAGAGACTTTACTTTTTTTCCCTTTGCTTTCATCATTGGGCTTAGCTTTTCTTTATTAAGCTGCCTTTATCCAAACACATGATTTCTTTTCATCTTGTTTTATTCCCCCAGTCCTACTGAAGAGGGGAATGATAGAGCAGCGTGGTGGGGACTTGGCAGCCAACCAAGGGCAAGCCACCACAAATGCACGTAATACGCATGTAAAGCCCTTTTGATACTAAATTAGAAAGTCTTCGAGAAGGAGATTCAAGTAGGAAGAAGGTGAAGTACTGTTAGCATTCTGAGCTTTATGGAGTGCACATCTTGAGGATAAACTACCTGTGTGATGTAGAGTGGAAATCTTTAAGGTGATACAACAGGTTGCAAGTTTCCACCTATTTATCCACAGAGAGAAAGAAGCAATAATTTAAGGGGTAAGGGATGCAAAACACTTAGGAGCAAAGTGGGAAGATGAAAGTAGGGAGGCATAGTGACAGTGAGGTCTGAGTCCAGTATAGCAGAAAGCGGAGTATACAGAAAGTGGTACCCAGATCAAGGCTCATGGGCTGTATGGAATAGGGCAGTATGGTTTGGTCAGCTGTACTGTCTTTAGGCCATCTTTCCTCAAGAGTTTTCATGTTTGAGGGAGCAACATCGTCCTGTGACTTACTTTTGACCAGCATGGCTAAATGTTCCTCCATGGTGAAGCCATGGTCCTTTAAGCTTGCTAGATGCAAAGCTTCCATTAATTATGCTGACAACGAGGTATCAAAATCCACTGAGGAGCTGGAGTATGGAACTTCTTTCACTACAAATTGGCACAGGAGAAATCTTGAGCTTATGCCCCTGTTTAACCACAGAGATGTTTTTCTGATGGGAACAAGCACGCCACAGTGATATTTGCCATGCAGAGATTTGGATTACTCTTATGGGTTATGTAGAGTGTAGTAATCTATTGTGAGGAGGAAAAACACTTCAGCTCAAAGAGACAAAACTTTGTAGTAAACAAACTTCATCTTTTGTGCAGGGGTTTGTCAGACAGAACTGATAGGTTAATTGGATTTAAAACATAGAAGTTGTATGCAGCCTACCTGGACTATAAATAGAGTGATTTAAATAGATGGTGTGCTAAGTGAATGCATCATCCTTGACCCCTCTGACTGCTCCATGTGGCATACACTTCTCTCTTGCTTATTTCTACACTTGTTTCTAGTGTTTTTTACATACGTTTTGCCACCAGATATTGGCAGCCTGCTTCCACTTGCTAGAAAACAGATTTTGGTTATCACTGCAAGAGGCTGTGATTTAATTGCGACCACCCAAGCCTTGGTCTGAAGCCTTGCTTGCTGACAAAATAAATGGAGGTTGACTCATCTTTCTTGAGCTTTCACTTTCACTGTAGTCTTAGACTGTGAAATGCAATTATGTAGTAATTGTCTCAGCAAAGGTATTGCCTGTCTTTCCTGAATTTCCAGATGATGTCTTCTGTTTTTATATATTTATATGCATGTTACTGGGAATGTGACAGAATAAAGTAATTCTTGCTTGCTAGTTTTCCCTACTTAGACTCTCAGGGTGTGGACACAGAGAGAAAATGTTCTTCTTGCAGGCATGGATTGCTTGGGAAGAGGGGGAAGGACCAGGCACTATTTTGTGCGTAGCCAGCTGGGTTTGATCTGAATGAGGTGCTGGGGAATGGCTCTGTCCTTGTACGGTTCGCTTTATCTGTGTTAGAACTGCAGCAATCCCTGAATGCAAAGACTATGGAAAGGTGACTGAAAGATTGTACAGTGACCCATGCTACTTGTAATCTACTGAGTTATTCCCCTATAAGTCAAGCACCCTCTTTGAGTGGTGTTATCCTGCTATCACTTAAATAAATACTAATTGAGTGCAATCTGTAGAGAGTTTGAAGTATACAGCCTACTGGCTTTTTGTTTTGGTTCAGGCAAGAGAGCTTTGGGAGAGCTTGAGCTTCCTTGGGGGAGGTATAGTGTCTATCTCTGAGCTGACTGAAAAACACAAACTGGACTGTGGGCAAAGTAAAGCAGAATGAATTTGTCTGGATTGATCCTGGGCATGTTCTATTGACTGCTAGTGTTAATAGTCATAGGGAAATAAACTGCAGTAAGGAACATTAATAGTTTGTGAGGAAGCTACATATTAAAAATTTATGCCAAAGTATTTCCCCCCAAGTTGCTTGTGCTTTTTGCAGCTGGAAGGAGAAAAATAAAAAGGAGGAAGGTGCTGAGAAAAGCTATTGAAATGCTTCATTAATATATTATCTAAAGTGACTTTGCTTTCAGGAAAATATTTTCTTTGTGTTTAGGTGGTGTCACTGAGAAATATGAGTCACGTTGCTGTTTACTGGTTTTATGGCAAACGTTCAATTGAGTAAGGGTTTTTACTTAAAGATTTCAACTGCATGTAGTTTTAAAATGAGAATAAAATCAATACCATGAGTCTCCAGAAGACTCAAGGGAGAGGAGAGTGATTATAAAGTTACTGTTGATGTGTTTTTCAGTGTAATCTCTTTTCCAAGGAACTTAAATTTCTTGAAAAGGTTCAGTTTTAATTAAAGGACTTTCATGGAAGAAACTGTTATGAAATAATTTTTTTGGAAGTTGTTTTTATTTTTTTCAGTGCTGGAAAGATTTTCTAAGTATTTTGGGCAGTTTTAAAAATTGTGCGATAACTGCTTACAGAAATGGGGAAAATGTTGAAACTTCAAGTGGAAGCACACTTTCTAATCAGATCCAGTCATAGATAAAACTGTCAACCCTTATAAGCTGAGCTAGGAAGTTCAAATATCATGTGCTGAATGTTTATATTGAAATGTCGACAATCAATCCATAGGGTCAACTTTGAAAATGTCAGAGGTTTAAATGGGACGTGTTGTCAGGAAGCTGAGATTTGCTCAGAGCACTCGTATGCAGACCGAGATGCCATGTTTTGCAAATGTGGTACTTGTGTCCAGTCAGTTACCTGATTCTTGCTGGCAGCATATCTCAAGTTATTAGAGCTGTCTTTCAAGCTTTTTGGTGTGATTGGGTTTGGGGCCCTAGAGCTGGTTCTCTGTTACTAACGTATCACTAGGAGCTTTGACGCTTATTATGTTTGGCCTTAGTGGAATATTTATATATTTATTTATTTAATGCTGGTGCAAGGGAGGAAATGGCTTGCATAAATCAGGTGAATTGAGGACTATTTCAAGGGAAGATCTATCTCTTCTTGAAAATCAGGAAAGAATTTAATATATGCTTTCAGAGCAAGGCTGCACAATGGATGAGGAGAACCTATTTGTGTAGCAGTTGAGAAATAAAGAAAGGAAAACTGGGAGATTTGGGTTTATTTAGACTTCAGATGTTAACAGGTTGTTTATGCTACCAGTTCCATTGCCTGTGGAAATGCTTCCTTTCTTCCACCTGTTACAACTTAGATCAGGAGTATGAGCACCATGACTGTAGGGTTAATGAGAGTTGACAGGACCAAGGTATGATGGGTGACAAACACGGTCTGAGGAAGGGGACATCCTTGCTCTTTGGAAAAGCAGTGTCTGGAATAAGGAAAACCTGATCACAGTTGAAATTTCTATGCTGCCATAACATAATTAAACCACAACAATACTGGGCTTCAAAGAGCTGACGTGATCCAGTAAAATAACTGCAATGTTCCTACTCCTTTTCTTTCGCCATTTTTTTCTGTTGGTTCCATTTATTTGGAGAGAATTTCTTGAGAAAATATATATGAAAATTTGAGTTTCAGAGAAAATGGCATGATACAATATGTACATACAATACATATGTACAATACATGTGTTCAGGGAAAACAATAGTAAAAACCTGTGAATGGGAAGCTTTGCAGTATCTCACCAGCCTTTAATCTTGCATGCAAAAGCAAAACATTATCTGCTGTGCTGGTTTCTCTGTATCCACCACTCAGTGTATCCAGACTGCAATGGGAATTTTTCTCAATGCTTATGGTGTTTGTGACTCTGATACTGCTGACAGTAATGAGAGAAGGGTTGGGCTGGGGGGCATCTGACTTCAGATTCCAACACAATCTGTTTGCAATGCCAGCCAGGACTGAGAGAGTCACAAGCAAGACACCCCCTCTTCTCAGCCTGTGCTTTCTTATTCTGATCCCCTGGGGATAGGATTCATGTCCAAGACAGGAAATATGTTCCTTTTCAAACGATTTCTCAAAAACTGGATCATTGGTGTGGTTTTGAGGAAAATTGTGGAATATCTTAGCAGTAGCCGAGGAATCCCTTGACTTTTGGTACAAGTCTTCTGTACTACACAAGCCAAACTCACCTCCAGCCTGTCAGCCCTTGGTGAGTTTGGTTTGGCATTTGTGGGCTGTTGTTGTTTGTTGTGGGCTGTTGCGTTTGTTTTTGTATTTTTTCCCTTTGGCTTTTTTGTTTATCTATGGATGCTTGCTAGCCAGTGACCAGTTAGCCAGTATGTATATCAAGTCCTTCCTTATCTCAGGCTGCAGGATGATAAGTGTTGAAGGTCCCAACTGCAGGAGGCAGGCTTCACTAGAGACTAAAATGCTTTGAGACTCCAGGACTGTAGTATCTGTCCTGCAGATTGTTGTCAGGGACTGTAATAGTACAGGGGAACCCACTGTGCATCACTTCTGTGGGGTCACACATCTGAAAATGGCCCTGCTTGTATAAGCAGCTTGGATGGCTAACTGATAAAGTCCTTTGCAGGAGCTGAGACAGCAGCCTGTTGATCAGTGAGCTGTCATCTGGCATCAGGATTTGGTGCTACCTACTTGATGTTTTCAGGCTCCTTGTTACTGTAAATCTCAGGGGCTCCTCACTAGGAGTGAGGCACCCTGGTCCTTTGGGAATTTTGTCCACAGGTTAATGCCTGCTGTGAGGCTGAAAGCTTTTATGATAGATCAGGCATGTTTGGGGCTGGCAATAAAACATAATTCACTGAAAGTGAAAGCTGAAAGCTTTATGGTGCGAGGAGATAAAAAGGGGAGGAGAAAATAATCCAGTAAAAAGTTTACCCAGCTTTTTTGGCTGTCAGTATTCTTATTTACTATGTTAGCAGCTTAAAGCTCTGACTTTGGATCCAGTATCTCTGCTTGATGCCTTATGCTGCTAATGATCTCTGTCCAAAGACCCTTTACTTCAAGCTCAGCATCCTGTGAATAAGAGATCCCCCAGACCTTGACCACCAGCTCTCCCCAGTGCTCTACAAGGCACAGTAACCTGGGTGCTGGGAGAACAGCTGCCATTCAGGTGTTACATAGTGTGTTGTGGGCTGTGCACTGAAAGAATTGAACTACTCTTCTCTGAGTCTCTCAATGTTTGAGAACACACTGATTATAAGCAGGTAAAAATAGCAGTGTAGGAGGTTGCACACTGAAAGACTGTGTTAGGTAGGCAAGAGAAAATAGAAACTTTGCTGATTATCTACATATGTGCATACATATACACACATGCACACCCACCTACACCCCCTGCTAGGAAGCTCTGTAGGGAGTTGGAAATGCAGCAGCCTCTTGTGATCTTGAAGCAGCTGGTTGGATTGTCCATCAAGCGGGCTTTATGACTTCAGTCATCAGCTTCAACACAATGGCAATGTCTTCATGGTTTTTTATCTCATCTGCCTGCTCTGCCAGAATCCTTTTCTCACCCGTTTTATCTTTGCTTCAGATCATCTTCCAAGAAGTTATTCCTTCACAGCATACTTTGCAAGTAGCATGTCCTGTGCCTGCTTCATCCCAGTCTTTGCCTGTATGTGAGTCCTGCTGATGTGTGCTTACATCAGGAAGTATGATGGCTCTTTCATATAATGCTGAATGATGCCATGGGGCACAAAAAGTCCTGAGATTCCAAGACATGTGTTCTTGAGAAAGGGATGTGCCTGGGCTTCTTAAGACTTCAGTGCAATTCAAACCTTTCAGATTGACACCTGAGCTACAGATGTTTTAAATTTTATTGTAATGTTCCTGCTTTTCCTGCTTGTTTTCTTGGTGTAAATCTCTGCATGGTTCTCTAGAAATTACTTTTGCTACCTTATGCCTGGCGAAGCAAAATATTGAACTACAAGGCAGCTGGCAGAGATTATATGCTGCAAAGCATGGTCCTCCATCCATGTCCACTAATTTTCCAACCCTTACTCAGCTTCTGTAGTAACTGACTGATATTTGCTAGTCTAAACTGTTTTTAATGTGAAACATCTACAGTTCCATGGTGGATTTTGGTGCTTGGAATCCTGCTTGTCATGGGAACACTTGGGTATTTAAAAGGTTTCTCTTAGCATGGATGTTCATGAATTTGGCTGGCCAAGGACGTGTTTAGAGAGAGGCACTTTAACAGCTAACTTTATTCTGGGCAATTGTGCTGTTTTCATGTATCTCCTTCAAGCCTTTAGCTGCATAGCAACCACATGTGCATCTCTACCCCTTCCCCATTTCTCATCATGGCCTGATGGAAGTGTGCCAAAGGTGGGATTTTATCGAATGATGAATTTTGTAGAGTTTTTCTTATGTATTGCTGTGACCCATTTACCCTTTTGGGATTAGAACTGAGCCTAAAAAAATCTGGTATATCTGGGGATCTTTCCTCCTGCTCCCATATGGTTGCTCTCATCTTGTAGCCAAGTATTGTGCAGTTGTTTATGGTAATTTTCCAGGTAATTTACTGCAAGCAAGGGAAGCTGTGAGTCTGTTTTGACGTAAAACTAAAGGTATAAATATGCTCAATTTCTGTGTCTTTGAAAAGAAAATGCGTAGTTTCAGGTATGCTCCTGGGTTAATTATCTGGAGGAGGGACAATTAGTGAGTAATTAAGTTTATTTTTTCCCTGCTGCATTTCTTCATGTTTTTAAATAAATAGCAAGGTCTTTGCTTCTGTTTGGAAAGAAACTGGTCTTGTTTCTGAAATGTGAGTTGTTTGCTGAGGTGAGGTTAAGTAACACTGATGAACTCTAAGATTTTCACTGTGGGGGTGAAGAGATAACTCATGGATATCTTTGTAAAGCACAGATAATAGCTTGAGCTGTGGTAGCTGACCATGGGTGCTCTTTTACTCCCTTGCAAATAGCCAGCAAAATGTGTTATCACAAAATACAAGTTAAACCAATTTGCTTGGCCACTGGGACTAGGCTGTGAGCGTGCATATGGCCAATTACATTTGCTTGTCTGAGAAACAGCAACTTCCTACATGTGGTAACTTAATTGCTTATATTTGGCCTGTCTATATCCTGTGATTTCAAAGCACCACATAGATGGAGAAGCTCAAATGGATCCTTAAGCAGATGTGGGATTTTTTACAGATAGATGGCATGCCAGATCTATGCAGATGTAAAATGGTTTCTGATTGTCTGGTTTGAATAGGATGGGGACAGAGAACACCAACACTTATAAACAAGGCTGCAAGACTCTACTTGCTAAAGACACAGAGTAATAAGCCAGCTGTCCTGAAAGGCCTGTAAAAGAGCAAAGGATATCTCATGGCATTTCTGGTCTTGGGAATAAGGCACTGCAGGTAGAAACTCTGTGGGTTTCTGTTCAGCTATAGGAAATTTTCATGCTAGTCTGTTGTAGCCTCACCAGAAAGAACTCATAGAACTGCTGCATCTGAAAATAGCCAGATGCTGTGAGAGTATTATGGTAGTGAGTTAAATGGATCCTTGTTGTGACTCAGTGTGGCCTTCCTTATGTTTCTGTGGGACTGTGGAGATAATTCAGAGACAGCTGACATTCAGTGAATTGGCCTTTTCCCTTTAAATAGGTATTCTTGCAAGAGGCTTGTAATCTATTCTAAGCCAAATACTTTACCTTAGTGGAATCCTCCTTACTTTAAACAAGATCTGGACTTGCTTATCAAAGGGTTTAGTGTGAGGTGTCCCTGCTTATGGCAGGGGGGTTGGAACTAGATGATCTTAAGGTCATTTCCAATCGTAACTATTCTATGGTTCTGTGATTTTGTACAGGGTAGTGGGCCAAGATCAAGGAGGCACGTTGGAGAATAACATCTGCTTGTTGTAGGATGGTGGCTGGCATGACTACTGTACTTGCTGGGAGACTGCTGGGATGCCAGGGAAGGCCTTTCTGAGAGCATGGTGCTGGAGGGTCTCTTAAAGGAAGATGCAGGTAGGCTGGAGAAGTCTCATACCTGATGTCTCTCCTTTTCCTGGATCTTGGCACAATATCAAGCACTGGCAGCTGGGTAAAACATTTTGTCAGCTTCTCATTCAAAGTTCACTTCCAGCCAATGGTTGTTGTATGGAGCAGCGTACATACAGAGCCCTGTATTCAGTAAGCTATCATTGCCATTCCAGCCTGTGGTATGACAGTGCCTTATCTTTCCTGAGAAGCCATAGTGCTAGTGAGCAGAGCATCAGAACCTTCTGGGGTTAGACTGATGTCACCTTAATGCCTTGAAGGATTAAGTCTGAGGGATAAAGGGAAAGAGGATGTTAACTTTGGGAGTGTTGTGGAGTAGCAAGGTGGTAATATGGTCTTCCTGCCTTAGTGCTTGCTTTTTACCCAGGAGATTTCCTAGATACTGAGTGTTAAACTTGCATTTTAAACTGCTCCTATTAGGAGGACTCAAGAACTTCCATCTCCTCAAGCTTATTGCATGAACTTTGCTCACCTTTCCCCAGCTGTGTGTGTTCTGCTGTGTTGTTCATCTCAAGCTGGGCTGTTACTAAAAAGCACTATGACAGAACACCTTAATTACCCTCGCAAACAGCAGCTAAATGTTTGTGCCACTTCTAATGGTTTTTAAAGGTGAAGTGCTGTTTGACAAAAGGGACAGAGTTAAAGCTAATTTTTAGCTCTATGCAGAGTTGGTGCTGGTGAGTGGAGTGGCTTCTGATTCATGGTGAACTTTGTGCACATATTGATTTCCTGGTTGCAAGTCTTTGAAAATTGCTAAGCAAAAGATGTGCATCTTGGTTCCTCAGTAGGCACAGGGATGCAAAAAGAAGGGGAGCCATATTCTGTGCAGAAGAAGAGGCTGGGAAGGAAGCTGGGTGGAATCACCTAGGGTCAGTCCTCAGGAGCAAGGGTTGAAGAATGAGATAAAGGTGTATGTGTTGATGGGACTTTTCACTAGGAATGTTACTAGTGAGTTTAGGCTAGTTCTCCAAATAGTTTCTGTCTGTTGTGGTGCAACTTACTGGTTGTCTTGTGGTCGGATTCTGTTTTTGGCAGAACTCTTGCTGCCTGCCTGGGCTGCTTATGCAGCACACTGACATAGAAAGGGATTAGTCACACACCAGGGAATATCAACCATGTTGGAAATGTGAGTGAAATAATGCCTTCGTGGAACTGAAAATTCACAACCACACCTGGAGAAGTTTACTTCCTACTGGAGGATAGCTAGGCTTCTGTAAAGTGGATTCAGGTGCTCTTGTTCAAGAGGTCTCTGTTTACTCCAAAGAGCTAAAGGGAAAAGATAGGAAAAGATAGAAAAAGATGAGATCCTGAGACAACAAGCAGCAGTGTAACACTTGATGAATATCTGCCTTCTGGGTAACAAAATTATGTGCTTCTGGGTCTTCCCTTTTCTTTCCTTCCCAGACTCCGTGGTGTCTCAGAGCAATAAAGACATTCATCCAGATACTTCCGATGCATTGAGATCCATCTCAGAGAGTGAGTCAGAGGAGCATCTCTCCCTTTCTTCCAAACCAGAATTTTCCTGTAGTTCATATTTTCTCTGACCACTGGCTTCTGCTTTTGCCGTGCCCACCCACAATTTCCTAGACTTTTGCCAGCTGCCTTTATGCATGGGAATGGTCTATGGCCTGACTGCATGTGTGATGTTCTTGGTGCCAAGATGACTTTGACGTACATGGTTGTCTTGCTGCAATTTGAAGATTAGTGTCTTCAGGAATCAATCTTGTTTCTTTAGATTTTCAAAATGTCCCTGAATTGCTCAGTTTAAGGTGTTTTTGGTGACCCAGACTCTATTACTCTCCTAAACAGTGGTGGCTGCAGAAACATAACACTCTTATTCAATTAAAAAACAAACGGCTTTCTTTTTCTCTTTGCTTGTAACAACGAGTTTGTGGTTTGTGACATGAATGCCATCACAAATTGGTGACTTCCCATCATTGTCATTATCTTGCAATTCTCTGTGACCATTTGGATACTATGGCACCCACCAAGATCAAACAGTTGCAAGAAGAGAAGACACCTGGCATAAAAGAGTCTCAAGAACACTAGTCAAATAGTTCTGATTTCCTTTACTCTAGAAGGTGGTATAGTTACGTTCTTGCTGATTCATTGTAGTAGTTCTCCCGAGGAAGACAATTTTCCTGATCTTTGATTTAGCAAACGATTTAGTTATTGAACATTGAGGCTTTAGGGGTTATAAGAGGTGGTTTTGCAATGAGATTTGAATGATTTAAAGAGTTACTCTCCCTCAGCAGAGGCAAAGTAAATGACTTTTGATAGAGTAAACTTGTCTTAACTCAGTGTGAATTCAAACAGGCTCTTATATGAGATAATATTGGTGTAACGTTTAGACAGCTTTCCTTTGTGTTTTTCAAACCAATCTTCCAAGCAGTTATTGTCTCCAAGGTACAGTAACTGCTCTTGGAACCCTAATGGTATCAAAATGAGTTTGTCAGTTGAATGTGGTTACTTCATGGTAACTGAAGGTGGCAGAGTTGAGAATCCAAACTTGACCAAAGAAGCAAACTATATTATTAAGTGGCCACATAGGTACGGGGAAAAAGTTGTCCTTAGCAAAATGTGAGAGTCCTTTCCACTGTGGAGTGTGACAGCTAGTGCAGCCCCTCTTCCTAGGGGCTACCAACCTAAACCATGTTTGCACTTAAAATAAGAAAAGAAGGAATTTGTTTTATTTGGGGAGTTTGGTGACTGGGAATCCAAAAAGCTGGGTTTTATTGTCTACTTATATTGCTGTTAAACTTCCAGCTTCCAGCTTTTTTGTGAAGATGTCTGCATAAGAAGGGGATATCTCGCTTACAAGTCTTCCCTACTTGCTCCAACTATGGCCAGCTTAATCTCTGATGTAAAGAGCCTATAGGCTTGGTCCTTTGGGCTTTGGGAGAATAAAGATGATTAATAAAGAGGGGATGAACATGAGATTAAAAAAAGCTTTCCAGGGACTGCTGTGAAATCCTTTATGGTGCTGTTGGTGGTAATTTTGCAGCAGTATCTCTGCATTACCGTGTGCAAGTCTGAGCTCTGCAAAAGCCCTGCCATGCAGTTGCATGAGGACTTGCAGTATCTTTATTGCCGAGGTTGCACAGGGTGAGAGGCCAGCTGATCTGATCCTCTCAAAGCTTTTAAAACACTTGGGTTTTACAGAGTGTGTGATGGAGTGAGCTGCCTGGTTGATGAGCCTGTTGAACACCTGAATAGTTCAAGTTCTGAAGACTCAGCTACATCATGCACTTTGCATTGTGCCATATGACAGCTGTTTTCTCCTGCCAGCTGGTTGAGGACTGGGAGGATGGCCTACCTTTCAGCAGAAGACTCACTGAAATTAATGTGCTTCTGCAAAAACATGATTAAGCTGACAGGAACTTGTGAGCTTGCAGCATGCACCTAGCATAGGGATCACCTAGTGGTAGGAGTGTGGCAAAAGGAGGTATTCACATTGTATTTCTCATGTGTTTTAATAATAGGGCTGGAGGTTGATTCTCTGTATATTGAATTCCTGTGTGCCAAACTGCTGATATCGACAGGAGTCTTGTTAACCTCGGCACTTGGTGGAATTAGTGATTTGTAGGAACATAATGAGATGATTATTCTGTGTGACTCATATAGATTGCTTAAGATTGCAGTGACTAGTGACTATTAACTGGCTCCCGCAACAGCCAGCAGACTCCACTTGTCTGTTGTGCCCAAGCACATCTGATTCCCCTTCGTTACACTGGTGCCCTTAGGATAAATATTTTTCTGATATGGTTACACATTGAATTTTACATGTGCCTTGCTCAGCATAACAAGGTCAGGTTGTCACCCTAGGATGTTTTGGTTTCCTTAAGATTACCCATCTTGTCCTTATTCCCTGAAGTTCACAATCATCCCAGCTGTAATAAACTACAGACATTTGATTCTGATGAGCTGTCACAAGATATCACTGACGCAAAGATGGTTAATAACAACAAGAGATGGAAAATGGGGATTAAAATAAAGCTCTTAGCAGTTCCCTTGTGATCTTGCTGTTGATCTTGATTGCACAGAAATGACAGCACATACTGAGACACCTTTTGCTACATGGAGAGAAGTAGGAATGACCTGACTTCAGGGTAAATTGTGAAAGAGCACTTAAATCCTGGAGGCTAATATGAGATTCTTGTCTCCAGAGACAGAAGGTGTTGGGTTAATTTGCTGCTGAAGGCCAGGTTTCTGTATCCATATTTAAGGAAATATGTTTAAAAAACTCTCCAAAGAGTTCTTCAGAGACACATCAAAATCCTTCCTAAAGAGAGATTAGTAAATTTAAAACAGGTACAAGGCATGCCTGTGTGTGCATGCTCACCAATATGTTCAGTCCTTGCAACCCAGAGCCCTCTGCTTGGAGTGCTGTATTCAGATGCCAAAGCCCAGGTGAAAAGGTAGATACAGGCATCCACTGACTGCCCCCTAATCCTGTACCCTGTGTTTTATTGGTTCTCTCCTTTGGTGGTGGTTGATGGTGAAGGATTAAAAGGAAAAGCTGGATTCCTTCTCTTGGACCCCTGAAGCAGCTGGTACTTGGGAGCATGTTCCTGGACATGTGCTGGCTGCAGGCTAGAACTGATGGTTCTTCATTACCTGGCTCTTCATTTACTCAGTTGAGTTACACTTTTTAGAGTGCAGATAGGGCTGTTGGGACTAAATAATTCCTAGCCTGATGGGGTGATAGTAGAAAACGAGATCACTGTAAGCACAGTTTACTTGGTGTTCTTGATGAGTGCCTGTTAGAGAAGATGATGATTCCTTACTCTGCCCCATTCTTCCACAGCCGTTGTGCATGCTGTCTGTGGCATACTGCAAGCCTTAGGAAGGTGGTAGAGCATGAGGAAAAGTGATTAATTTCCTGACAGTTGAGGAGTTTTTTTCTCCCAGAGAACTTTGTAAGGTCTTGTAGGTTCTGACATTCCACCTGGTGCCTAAAGCTTTGGGGGAATGAATGCTCCCAGTAGCACAGGTGGCCACTGTATGATGGCTTATGCACTGAACAATGGGAGCAGCCACGGACCTGAACTAGTTAGTATGTGAAGGTTTATGGGTAGGTGCTTCTCTTCTGTATTGCTGTTGTCCTTTTATGCCCTAAGGAGCAGGTCTTGCTGCCTCCTACTCAGCTTCTCTGGAAAGAAAAAGAAGCAAATGATTTTGTCACCTTGCTGCTCTGGGAAGCCCTATGTTTTGGTGATTAGACATCAGCCATGTATGATCTTGGGGCTTCAGATTTTGATGATATATCATTCCAGGGTACACAAAGACGCCTATGGGAAGCTTTATGGTTTGCAGTCCTCCTTACTCTTTGAGGTTATAGCTTTTTTACTGTTTGTATTGTCCTGCAGTTGATTGTTAAACCAGGTAGGGGGGATTCCTTTGAGTTTTTTGCCTTATTTTTTATTTTTTTTAATTTTTTTTTTTAATTATTACAAAGAAGCTATTTTTCTGCAGGGCAGGAGGAACTTCAAAAGACTGGGTTGGTAAATATGCACTCGTTTCAGCTGCTATTCATTATTCCTATGGGTTTGAGTTGCTTGCCGCTGCTTCATTCTTTTTCTTAACTACTTTGACCAGTTCTATTTAAATTATTTTGGGGAAGAAAGTGTGAGGAAGTGAAAGGTTGTTTGAAATGCTGTTAGTATTTTAGTGCGGGGTTTTGTTGGGGTTTTTTTCTTAGTATTTAACAAAAGTGTTCTTTTGTATTCAGTTAGAGGGAACCACTTAGGTTTTTATGGCTGAAAAGGGGCCAAAATGTAAAGATCAAAAAGGCAGAGAAATGTTTGCTTTTGGTCAAAGGGATATGCTATTAGATTGATGTTTGGAAGGAAAATTATTGGCAAGCTCTAATATTTAGGTACTGAAATGTTTCAAAGTGCTTTCTGTGCTTTATAACTCTTCACATTTATTGATCACTTGAGCTTTCTCTAACCTTAGTCTCTCCAGCAGCTTGTCCCACAGCACATAATATGTTGTATCCTTTTTAGAAGTCCCTCATATAAAACATCTTAGGTTTGGGCAAATATATTCATAAAGCATTACAGTGAAGGACCTGAAAGCAAAATGTATAGTACTGTCCCATTGTGACTCCATTGTATTTGCCAGTGACTTCAAGCCATGTATTTAGTAAGCTTCAGCAAAATACAGGTTATTTGAATCTAGTGTTTATGTGGGAGGTTTTTAGAATGGACTGCATTTTGGTCCTGCTGGTAATGTGACTGTAATAGCATTTTCCATCCTGCAGAATGATGCATTCAGGAATGTTATGAGCAATTTAGTAGAATGCCCCACAACAGAAACATTTCTTAAACACAGAAGTTAAGGATTGTGGCTGACTCTGTTTCCATCTGACACTGTCTGTTGTCAGGAGAGTCTCTTGCATTTGGCTCTTCTGCTGTCTGTTCCCAGGCTTGTGTAGTTTTCAGCTCTCTTTTCCTTCCCCCAAGTTTATCACCCACCTTACCAGGACCGGCACAAGGTTTTCAGTTGGAATGAGTAGCTGGGGGTGGTCAATGGATATATTACTACTTTTTTTGGCTTCAGCTTGGGTTTGTGCAGCATCAGAGTGGCTGCATAACCTTGGTTTATTTCTGAACTAGCCACACATTTGTGCTGTTTAGCTATGTTGTACTTACATGTTGAAACTTATCCTCCATATCTGCCTTTATAGATCTTCCATTAATGCTTTTTCAACCGAAGCATCTCTGGATGAGATTGCCCTGGTGTTCCACATTGATTAGGGGTATACTTTGTCTCAAAATGTAGCACTTTCTTAGTGGTGGGTGGCCAAGAGTTGGACATTACCTGTCACTTCCATTTATCTAGGTATTGTCCCTGCCTGAATGGATTGGTATCTTTCAGGCCAAAATGTCATTGCTACATTATGGTATTTGGAGGTTTCTTCACTTCTGAAAATTGTGTACAACTCATTTGAGGGTCATTGTTTAAATTTCTGGCCACCACAGATAGTTTTTATGTTACCCAGCCTGCCTGGTGTGACCCAGCACAGATTGTAAGGAAAACTAGTAGATAGCTTGGGAGTTTCAGGGTAATGAGTTAGCAGCTATGCTTTGTTTGCAGCCTGACTTAGAGCAGGCTAAGTGCAGATCAGCTTTCCTGGTATCATTGTGTTGCTCTGTGCTTATGAATGCTTGGTGGTTGTGGATCTGCTTCTACATTCATAGTGTGTGTGATGGCGGTGGGAGTTTCCTTTGGTTTTCTGTGGCTTTTCAAGTATTTTCTCAGCTTTCTCAACCTAATCATTATCTACTTCCAGACCTTCCTTGGGTGGGCGAGATATAAGACTACCATTATTTTATCTGGACTCAGGACTGAGTCCTAATCCTACTAGTGCTATGCAGCTATCAGGTGGGAGAGTTTGAGCGTCTGGTCCAAAAAGGTATTCTCTTCCCCCTTCTATGATGATAACTATAAAGTCCTTTTCATACTGACTAAATGTTTTGCATTTTGAGCAGCACTGTGAGAAGTGATCCATTTGGCATTAAGCATTAGTTGGTCTGGAAGAAAATGCTGTAACTATATTTCCTAGCAGTGAATCGTGGGAGCCTTTAGCTAGTTGCTTTGTTACTCGTTTGGGATTTAAGGGCTTGTTATAAATACAAGGTCCAATTCTAGCTGGACGGACGAGTCTCATGGGAGATGGGTGCCAGTGCTGGAATGCAGAAAGGCTTTACTTGAGAGGTTTTGTTTTACTTTCACCCTGCAGGGAGATGTTGCCCTGTCTCTGATGTGACTCCAGGTAGTCATAAAGCCTGCATACTTTATCCTGAGAAAGATAACATGCATGGTAGAGCTGTGGTCAGTGAGTGGTTAATCAAGAAGTTAATTAATTAGAACAGTGCTCTTTGGTTTGTGATCAGTCTGCTGTCAATGAGCTGTGTAGCACTATATATGACTACAAGTTAAAGAAAAAAGCTATGCAATCCTACACACACATCCATGCCCACACCCACAGACTGGCAAAAACTGCAGGAAAATGAATGTAGTAAAGGCACATTTGGGAGCCTGGTTAAATTTTGCTCATCTGTTTAAACAAAACCCGTTGTAATAATATGTTGCATTTGCACTTGGATTTCTTGTAATAACACTTGGGTTGGGGTGGGTTAGATAAGAAAAAGCTCAGAAACATGGAATTGGGTTTATGATGTTACAATGATTTGAGTGGCAAAGCTGGCTACTCTTTCTGGAATCCCCAAATCTGGGTGTTCCTCTCAGTTGTGTTGATGCCACTGTTTATAAGACTACACTTGTAATTAGTTCCTGACAGTCAAAAGCAAAACTTAAAAGGAGGGAAGGGTGAGTGAAACCTAAATCTGAACTTAGCTCCAGGAATGTCTATGGGGATGGTAAGTCTCTGTAGAGTGTGGGAGTGAACACAGTGAGAACTTATTAAGTGGGATTTGCAAACAGGAGAGGTTGTAAGGTGGAATTGTGCCCTTATGCGTCCTCAAAATGTTAGTGCTGCAGAGAAGCTGTGTGTGTGTCAGTGCCAGGTTTTATTGTGTGACCTAGAAACAGAAAAAAGACATAGCGAATGTGTTTGAACCTGCAGAAATGTTGCTTCTTGCTCTGAGGGACTCTGGTACTTGGGAAAGTTTTGGTTTCAAGTAGACAGGAGGTTACCAAGTTTGATGTGAGGGCTGTAGGAGCCTCTGCTTTTGCTTATGCTGCTGGGACTATCTGGGTACTCACCTGTAGTGGGGCAAATAGACTGAGTGGGCTTAAGAAATGGTGGTGTGACTTGGTGGCCAAGCAATGCATGTGAATAAAGGATTTTCTTAAATGGGCAGGAGGAGAACTGATTTTTTCCCAAATGGTTTTCCTTTATTCTTTTCAATGGAAAGGTGTTGTGGGTGATCTTTCCTGATTATTAGGGGTGTACTGGGCGTATTGGGTATTTCAGCAGTAGCAAGGGCAAAGAAAGGAGTGGCTGTGTTCTCTGAGCTGATCAGCACATTGTTCTTTCTCATGTTTAATTACTGAGTTTGTGGACAGTGCCTTGTAAGAATCAGTAGTTCTGTTTTTCTGCTGGTGTGAAGCCCTATGAGGGTTATTGATTAATGTGTGGTCTCCTTGGTAGGCCTGCAGCAGGTTTCTAAGCTAGGGAAGCTCAGGGAAGCATCCTCCACTGGAGAAGCAAAGGCAGCTTTAGTTTTGTGTCCCTAGATTTTCTTCTGGGATATATCTCCGGAGTGCATTGTTGGCATACATTGCAGAAACTCTCATTAAAGTCAGAGACACCTTTAACAGAGATTCAAATTGCTCAACTGTGGCATATAGGCTGTAACAGCAGCCCACAATAGATATGTTGATGTGGTTAGAGCCATCTGACTGATTCATAGCAATTAGCTTATTTTGTAAATTGAACATGTTTTTCTACTTGCATATTGTTCACTGGCAATTTGGGATTTTTCTCAGGTTTACTCATTCTTCAGAATTACCTCCTATGTATCTCCTATGACTCATTCTTTGTCCATGGCTGACTCATGAACTTCTTCATACAAGCATTTGATATGGTGGTTAATTTGAATTAGCTTCATAGGTCATTTGGCACTGGTTTGGTGTCTGATTAGACAAGTCCAAATGTTTAGTTCAGGGTCCTTGAGAAGAGTTCAGATCAATCTATACATAGCTGTGCTCCAATATTGCTATAACTTGGCTCTTTCTGTGAACTTTGAGACAAATGTGCTCATTCAAAGTGTTTTAAGAAAGATGCATCAAAAGATGGTGGAGCAAGATTAAGGGCAGATCTGTAGGTTCTGGACTGTATTTTAGCAATTTGTTGTGATAAGGTTTTTTTTTTATGACTATATAAAGATTGGTAAAAATGGTTCTTCAGCAATAGCTTATTCAACCTTCCTCCTTTTGCTGCCTGAGTCAGAGCAAATCTGACTGTAGGCACATGCATGGGATGGGATGCTGTCAAATTACACTGCTGTAATCAGCTGTTACCTCTCATCTGAGTCACAGTGCTGAATGGTATGCATACATTTCATGTGCTACTGCTGAACTCTGGAGAGACAATCACTTGTATTAGCTGAAGCCAGTAACTTCTGTCTTAGTAATGCAGTCTTAGTAACTGAAGTCTCACTGTAACTTCAGTGTGGGGTTATGCCTATAGCAGAGAGGGCAGAAGCATGTGTTGTCTTCTCAGCTGCTCCTTACTCAAGTTAGAATGGTAATGTGCTCTGAAAGATATGTGGCATGCCTGCTGTCATCTGCACATCTAGCATTGGTTGTGTTTCACATCTTGGCATATTAACTTAGAAATTGTTGCAGTCCATAGGTAGGTCTGTGTGGCTCAGGAGCATGCTTAATTTTTGCTGTAGTGAGCTTGTTGTCTGGCTCGGGCAGAACAAGCAGCTCAGGGAAGGGAAACTGTTAAGAGTTATAGGAACTGTACAAGCTCTTCTCTCTGTACCCTGTTACTCACTTGTTGCTGACCTGCTTAACTATGTATGAACTGACTATGGGGCACATCACAGAATCATTAGGGCCAGAAGGAACCTCTAGATCATCCTGTCCAAGCCCCCTTTCAATGTGGGTCCACCTAGAGCAGGTTACACAAGAATGTGTCCAGGTGGGGTTTGAATTTCTCCAGAGAGGGAGACTTTGCAACCCCCTTGGTCAGCATGTTCCAGTGCTCTGACACCCTCTATGTAAAGAAGTTCTTCCTCATGTTGAGGTGAAACTTCCCATGTTTCAGTTTATGGCCACTGCTCCTCATCCTGTCACTGGGCACCACTGAAAAGAGTCTGGAACCATCCTCCTGGCACCTGCCTTTGAGATATTCACATGCATTTATGAGATCCCTGCTCAGCCTTCTCTTCTCTTGACTGAACAGCCCAGCTTTTGCATTCTCTCCTCATAAGAGAGATGCTCAAAACCCCTGATTATCCTTGTTGCCCTCCACTGGACCCTCTCCTTGTCTTTCTTTTACTGAGGAGTCCAGAATTCAACACAGCTCTCTAGATGTGGCCTCACCAAGGTTGAGTAAAAGGGGGAGGATCACCTCCCTCAACCTACTGGTCACACTCTTCCTAATGCACCCCAGGATGCTATTCGCCCTCATGGCTGCAAGGGCACCCTGCTGGCTCATAGTCAACTTATCATCTGCCAATACTCCCAGGTCTTTCTCAGCTGAACTGCTCTCTAGTAGGTCAGCCCCCAGTCTGTGCATCCTCCACATGCTCAGTACCCTGTACTTGCCCTTGTAAGGTTGCCCATACCTTAACAATCATAGTGGCCCAGCTTCAACAGTCTTCAGTCAATACATTTGATTCTGCTTGTGTCTGGTATTGGCAAAAAAATAACTTGGGCTCTGACCTGCTGAAGGCTTCTCTCAGTCTTGCTGGGGTTGTGTGTGATTGTGGCCCTGTCTGGCAGAGGTGTGCTGATGGATGCTTAGAGGGAATTGTGTCTTGTGAAGCGGAAGATGGATATTAATAGCTATGTCCAAAAACTCTGTTAGTGAAAATGAAATCCTGCAAGCAAATCTAAAACACTGCAACAGTGCAGTGCTCTGAAATTGTGAGAGTGAGCCCATTTCTGAAGTGACAGCACTAGGGATGACGTATCATAGACAGAAGACTCATTCCTACCATGTGCTGTAGGCTCAGAACTTGATGGGATCTGTAAGTCGCTGCTGGTGGCTTGCATGTTCTATTCTATCAGCCTCCTCTGTTGTGGCTTCCTGCCTGGCTGCAAGAGCAGTCTGGCAGGCAGAGGTGGGTTAAGCTATGTCAGAGCTTTTTAATAGGGAAAGCACGTCTAGTGTGTGGATGTTAATCAATGGTAAATTAGAATTCAATTGATATATGTATATGACATGCACATTAATTTTAAATGTGTTTATTGTAATTAGTGCTATTACAATGAATGCCAGAGGAAACAGGGAGTGATTAACCTCACATAAGCTTTGTTATGATTTGTTTAAAAAGTTCAACTTTAAAATGAGACAATCAAAATGTTGCTGGTTGTAAGAGGGGAAGATGGGGATGTATTTGTTTTTTTCCCTGATGAGGGCTCATGTGGAGCCTTTGCACGCTCCTCTGACTTGCCCAGCCTCCTCTACTGCCTCTCACTGATTAAGGCTTTAGGTTTGGATCTGAAAAGTGTGCAGCACAGAAGCTTTTCTATTCCCCTGTGATACTCTCTGTCATTTGCTCAGTCTGTTGTCTCTGATTTATAGGGTCTGTGTGGGGCTGGAGTGAGAAGCAGTTGGGCTCCTAGCAGGGCTTTGTGTTCAAAATAGCTCTAGAGAATGTTATCTTCCTCTGGAAATATACAGAATTAGGGTCTCTTCTGGCAACAGTGATGTGTGTCACAATGGTATGATTTCATGTATCAGGGCAAGAGAATGCTGAAAAGTGTGTTTGAAGTTGTATTGGCTTGAGTATCTTACTGGACATGATGTGACCCCCTCTAGTATCCCAGTAATTCCGTACCCAGACTTTCTGTTGCTCGTGTTAGAAACCTTGTATGCTCCCATCCAACCACTGTTTCCCAGTGGGTGATGGTCCAGGAAAAGATATAAAGCTGCCACAGATGTGGTGAAGAGAGCTAGGGTTTACCCAAAAGGACACTCTGGCTTGTTTTCTGTTCTTGGCAATATGCTTGGATTGTAATGTTAGAACTGTGTCTTCTGAAAGCACCACAAGGGGCTGCTTCACTCCCCTGTAACCTGTATGGTCTTGGTTAACCCTAGAGAATAGGCAACAAAGAAACAAAAAGCTGATGTAGAGGTCTAGCAGAAACTTGCATCAGCCAAATGCTGTGGGTGACTCACTACATCCCTCCTCCTCTCTGCCAGCTTCTGCTGCCTACATAGATAACAGTTCTGCTGATGCATTCTCATCCTGGTAAACTGCATTTGCAGTGGAGGCTGTTCCAGTCCACCTGGTTAATAATAAGTACACCAGTAAAACTCACCACCCCTTCAGCATTGTTATGTAAGTATAAAACTATAAGTAGATCAAGCTTTGTTGCATGGACAAAGAACAAATATGAGAGCAGAAATAAAAGAGATTAAAGGGACTGGATATTAGAAAGCCTTGTCTTCTATGCAGAACTGGATGTGCGTCTCTGCTGTTTAACTGATAGAGCTTTGACCTTTCCTCTTTCTTTCTTCTGCTTTCTGTGATGACTGATTCTGTATTTCTGGCTGTGCATATCCTTAACAGAGACCTAGCACTGGAAGCTGCTTGTAGCTGTGCAGATCTGCTGGTGCTATTGTAGAGAGCTCATAGTGGAGTGGTACAGAAAAGATGGTTTTGACGCAGATACACCCATGACCTGCTGTAGACAGAGTGCTTTTGGTACATGAGCGCATGTCTCTGAAAGGTATTGTGCATGTGTGTAGATTGGCCAGCTGTGGGGTTTCTCTGCTGCAATCCTTCAGATGATGCTGCCATGTCCCAGATGTAACAACCTGGCCTATACTCTTCCAGATCCTTCCCCCTGTAAAAGCTATGCCTATCTCTGTGCAGCTCTAAACAAAATACACATAAATGTGTCTGTGTTGTTTTTTTCTGCCTAGTTTTTTATGTTTGAAGGATGATTGAAAGAAAAAGGGTGCATTTCTCTTGCATGCCTGTTTGTTTTTGTCAGTAGAGCATAACCCTTCAAGAATGATGACAAAGTAATGAGCAGGGTGAGAGAAGCCCTGTGAAACCTCCAGTAGCTTCATCTTGGATGAAGGGCCTTGGAATCCCACCCTGCAGTTTAATTAGCCAAGATCCTGATGTCTGGTATTAGTTGGGGTTTCCAAAATACTCTTCATTTTCTCTACAGCCTGTTGAGAGGAAAAGGAAGATGTGTTTGGAGAAGAAATGTTTCAACTAGCCTATATAGTTTCAAAGGTAGCGACATCATAGAATAATAGAATCATAGCATAGTTAGGGTTGGAAAGGACCTTAAGATCATCTAGTTCCAACCCCCAAGCCATAAGCAGGGACTGGGTTGACTAAACTGACATTCCTTGTGATGGAGGTCAAAGTTTACACTTATTTCTTCTTTTACTGCAGGATGGATAGGTTTTACTTATAGTCTAAAAGTAGTGGCTTCATAATTGCTATTCTTAATTACACGGCAGCACGTCCCTGTCTCTGTTCTGGTCTCATTCTGTGAGATTTTTGGTTTTGCTGAGGGGCAGTTTGTTGGGAATACATTTTGCTTCTGGTACAGTGTAAATAGTTTGTTGGCCAGCACTGTGGCTTTCTGAACTTAATAGCTGTCCTAGTTTTGGATGGTATTTGTGTGAAATAGCCACCCTTCCAGACATCAGCTACTAATAACTTGTATAGGAAAAAACAACATGTAGAAATCCATTTGATAAGGACAGCATGATGCTGTTGCAAAACAGCACTTTCCCAAATAACTTTTATCGGCCTGTTATCCATCATTTACCTTCAGCGTCCCAGGAAAGCTGCTTTCTTCATACTGGGGCATGCTTCACCTATGCAGTTTCCAGGGGAAAACAGAGGACACTAAATCCAGGATCCTTGAGGCAATTTCTCCCAGTCTACTGGGGACCCTGCCTATGAGTCATGGTTAAGCAGTGGTAATTCTGTTGGCTTTTGGGGATTTTTTGGGTTTAGACTATTAAATATGTTATTTCTGCCTGTAACATGCTGGGAGTAAAGAGGCAGTTACTGGTATGTGCTGCTGTCTGGTTGCATTAAGCTGCCTCAACAAGTGTGGTTGCCACTGTGGCAGTCAGACATGAGGAAATGGATGCATCTGTCCATTTTTGAGACCTGTGTTCTGGAGCCTGAGGTTTTGACTCTGACAGAGGCTCAACTGATTTACCTGGTGAGATAATCCTCTGTGTGCTTCAAAATGGTAAATGGCTGGGTGAGGGCATAAACATCTTGGGCTTCGATGTGTGACCATAAACTCACACTGTCCACAGCCTCTGAGTACTACACAGAAGCCAAGGATATGCTCACAGGGGATTCAAATCCCCTTTGCAGCTTTTTAAAATTTTTTATTATTTTTAATTTTATTCTTTAATTTTGTTTTTTAATGCATTACCTGTTCTCAGCCAAAGTTGGCTGTCTAGGATAGAAGATGGCCAGAGAAGTGAGAGAGACCTTTGTACAGGGATGGCAGCTACTGTTACCCTGTATCAGACATGAGGAATCTATGTGGGACCTTAGTGATAAAAGAGGCACTCTGTGCTGAGCAGCTGGGAAACACTGGACAGTAAGGACCAGATGTTTTCCCTGCCCTTGTCTCCTTTCTCAACACCCTGGTGTCAGGTCTCTGCCCTTATGACTGGATGCTGGGAGCTGGTTATGCTGGGATCCTGAAGCTTGCAGATTGCTGCCTCATGTACAGGGACTATTTCACAAGTCTGAATAGAAAAAAGGACCCAAGGTCATGATTGGAAGGCAGGTAAAACAGCTTTGTGCTCAGGGAATGACTAGTGCTGTGCAGAAAGTGAGCATCCCAAAGGACTTCTAAGGAGTGAGGAGTGATGACCCTGAACACACTTGCTTTGTGTCAGGTGGTAAGTCTGTCATAAAGGCAGTAAAACTGGGGTGTTTGCAATGAAAGAAATCCTACTGTTTAGGGAGGTGTTTTACAGAAGAGAAGGTGGAAGTGCTAGCTACAGCCCCAGGAAGCGTCCCTTGCTGGGTTACATACAGTTTGAAATACAGGACACAATGGTAGGGAGGAGCACTCTGTGCTTTGCAGAACAGCACAAACCAATTTACAGTCATCTGTGCGCTTTAACTGATGACTCACTGTCCTGCTAAAGAGTAGCTTTTGGTTTTTAGTTTTAATGTTGGAAATAATTACAGCATGTTGCATGGTTTGTAATTGACCAGTAGGGAACCTGAAAGTAGGATCCTGTGATCTGCTTCAGCCAGATTCTGCTGCTGCCATGGAGAGTAACTAGTTCAGAAGCTGGCTTGGGGGGGGGGGGGGGGGGGGGGGGGGGGGGAGGGGGGTAAA
>NDXB01018177.1:44304-67950 GCA_002631895.1 Agapornis roseicollis
GGGGGGAATGGGGAAAGGCTAATGATGTGAGATCCAGATGCACAATGGCTGGCTGCTCTTATAGCCATCCAGACAACTCAGCAGTAGTTAATGTTTGCGCTGAATGTACACTGATTTTTGTGGTTTCCAATGGACATTGTCAGCTATTTATTTATTGCTTTTAATTTCTTTCTTACTCTTTGCAGTATACCCCAGAGGTTCTCTAATTACATTTCCTTCCCCACCATTTTTTGGTCCTATTTCATGAAAGACTGCTGGGATTTTTTCACCTTTTTATCAGGTCTCATGTTTCAATGGGCAATTTAACCACTTCACTGTTGTACCCCCGAGGTAGCTGCATAGGAAATAAATTGTAGCTAACTGAAAGGAACCATTAGGGAATATAATATTTTCTTTTCAAAATGAAAATGTACCAGAAACTTCTGGATCCTTTAAAACTTGAGTGCATCAGGTCCTGTATAGCTTTAATAAGCTGGACTATAGGTAAAAGAAAAATACCCTGCAATGTGATCAGAAATTGTGTATTTAGCAAAGTGCCTTATACGATCTAAATAAGCAAGTGCTATGCAGCAAAGAGAACTTAAAACTACAGACTCTCCCTTGCTTTGTGATTTTCATCAGTTATCAAAACCATCAGTCCACATTGTGAGCTAGCTGCTGGGTTCTTTCTTGTAATGAGAGCTGAGTGTGAGTTATAGAAATGTAAATGGAGCAATCAGAACCTGCATCTTTGCTTTTCTTACTTCTGCAACTTCTGTAATGGGGCTGAATGGAAATAATTCCGCTTAAAAAAACTCCATCAAACAACCCATTTCGTTGCTTTTCCAAAAGCTTGCATGCTGGGTTTTGCCAAAAGCTAATTTTTTCCACCAAATTGTAAACCCTTGGCAGGGTTGATGATGAGGCTTTGCAGTGGGAACAGCAGGAAGGAAACCTTATCTGTTACAGTGCTAATGGGTGCTGTTATCATTCTCGATGGTGGGAGCTGCCAAGGTGAGCAAATGATGCATTGATTTGAATGTTTTATCCCAGTAGTTCAAAGAAATAGGAAAGACTGCAAGAGGGAAAGGAGAAAAGGAGATCCAGAACTGCAAATGTGTTCAATTAGGGAAAGAAAAAAATGACATTCAACACTGAACATCCCTCTAACATTTATGGATTGTTTCCCTAGGTCTGGTATTAGACATGCCATAAGATACAGCTGGAGAAGCTGAGACAGTATCTCCTTTCTTTTGAGCAGGGGCAAAGATGCATATTGATACGCTGCTATTTAGCATGCAAAGGTTAGACTGGAGCGACCCTTGTGAGCACATCTAATTGAATAATGGTCGTGTGTAACAAACCCAGATCCTTATTGATAGGAAGAAAGGTTTTGGTCTTTTGAAACTTCATTAAGCTCTCTGTAGTAATTAACCACTGTGCAAAGGTAGCTCTCTGCAGTGCTAAGCTGAGCTACTTCTAATTACATGCAGTGCCTGGACCTACCTTACTGACTAATCTGGACTGAACATCAGGCTGCTTGAGAGGAATGACTTGGAGAGAAAATGCTCCTCTTTTCTTCTCTTGTTGGGAGGGGATCATGTAATTTCATTTTAAGGGAGTGATGAGTCTGCTTATAAGAGTTTATTCCATGTTTTGCTTCTTGTCATGCCAGGAGGCTGAAGCCAAGGAATTTTCAACAATGCCATGCATGACCAGGGCTGAATGTGACACTGGCCATTTGGGGCCAACCTGCGGGCTTTCTAACTTAAACAGTTAAATATCTTGGCTCTAGGGAGGACGAATAAGTAAGAGAAGTGAAAGGAATAGGGAAAATTGGGTTCTTTAGTGGGCTTTTGGCCATCCTGGTGTTTAGATTTTTTTGTTGGAGTGCATTCCAGTTCAAAAGATCAGTGATATGTGTAGTAAAGAAGAGGACTGTATAGGGAAAGAATGGGTAATTAACGTACTGGAAGTGCAGCAATGGGACTGAAGGGTATTTAATCCAAGTACGATGGTTCCTAGATTCCTTTTTCATATGTTAAGTTCTGCTTTACACATGGATGTAGTTTTTCCATAGTAGACTGCTTAAGTGCACACAGCACCCTCGTATTCATTAGACTATTTTCCAATTGTGTCCTTGAGTCTCTTTCCTTTGAAAATGCACTGTTTGCTTCAGTGAGCTCTGCAGAGCTAACATAGCTGTAGGAAGAAGATGGATTCTTCTCACCTCATCTATCATCAGCAGCATTGTCACCCATGTAAGTTTCTGTTGCTGAGCCCTTTATTGCAGGTAAGGATGGAAGAATGGTTTCCTGGCTAGTGAGAATACACCACTGGGCCCTCTCCTGGAGGCAAAGCCATGGTCTGCTAATGCTTATGAGAGCATCCCCTGCCTCCTTCTAGTGATTAGTGGCTTGGAGAGTATAAAGCATCAAGATGGGGACTGTGGTGGGGGATCAGAAGAATGAAGTGTGCAGTCCCATACATTGTGACAAATACCAGATGCTTCAGAAAAATGCTTGGCATCTGTGTGATAATACACACTGCAGGGAAGTTTCTTTATCCTAGATTGGTACAGGCCCAGGAGTACGATGCTTTAGGGCTGTATGTAGCGTGTAACATGGCAGTGGCGTTTTAGTGCTAGGAGGAAGCTTTGTGTGGCTTTCTGTGTTGTACTGTGCCAGTAGATAGGCCATGTAGGATGTGGGGTACACTGTGCTCTGCTCTGGGAGTCAGGAGCTTGAGGCCTATAGGACTGAGATGTTACTTGCTTTGCTTTTTTCAGCAGTCAGAAAGAAAGTGGGAATTTGGCCACCAAAAATCTGCAAAGTCAAATTACACATCTCAGGGCAAAACTGAGGAACAGTTCTTCCCCCTTTTGAGCATCCAGACAAAAGCTGTTGAGGTGGTAGTTGGTGCTCTGTCTTAGCCTTTAATTATATGGAGGCTGGTCCAAGCAAGGTCCTGCTCTGTGGCTGGGCACCATCTCAGTGTGTGTCCATAAAGCCAGTCTTGCTCACTGGATAACCACAACTTTTCTCTCAGAGCCTGCATTCAAAATACAGCCTCTAGTCTTTCTTAAAACTACCAGTAATGCAGGTTACTTGGTACATGTGGTCATTTCTTACAAACATTATACTTATAAACTTTTCTGTCCTCTTCCCCTGCAACTCTCTTAGCTATCACAAGGATGAATAGTGTCCTGATTTCCTGTGTGAGGCTGAGGAATGGCAACTCATAAAGCATGTGTATTGAGTAAAAGCAGACTGGCTAGCAGAGTTTAACAAAGCCATGTAGCAGCCTCACTGATCCAGACCAAAAGACTGTCTCACCCTGGATCACTGGTATTAGAGGGGATAGATATGTGCTCTGAGACCAGGCGTACAAGCTGCAGGGATCAGGACCTGTAAGATGACAGCCGAGAAAAGAGAGGTGAGGAGATAACAGTGTGGGTATTAACATTGTGTAAGGAGATGGATCCATGGTGTAGGAACTGGTAGAGTTGGGCAGAAAGGGAAGGATAAGGTCGCTGGGGGTGCATTAGAGGAGATGAAGGCCAAATGGCAGCAGTAGAGTTGGTAGGAGGAGAGAAACTGATAACAAGAGGAACTGGTGACAGAAACTGTGTAAGCTGCTCCAGTGCGTAAAGCAGGTGGTCCTGTTCTTCTTCCATCTCTTAGCTGCTCCCTTGCATTCCGCAGCCCATCCCCTACCTTGCTCCCACGCAAGTCTCTGTGCAGTCCTGAGGTGAACAGGACTGATGCCACTGAACAAAGCTTGTTATTCATCTGAGGCAATTTCCCAGTCTGTTTTTCTGTGTGGTTGCTCACACAGCAGTATTGGTAAAAGGCAAGTTGCAGCTCAGGAAAAATGGACCAAAGATGATGGGTTACTTCAGCAGCAGTGTCAGCTCCTGCTGGCTTTGCTTGTGCCAAGCTAAGTCCAGCATGTAAACATGAAGGTGCACTAAGTCTAAATCTTCCCCTTGCTTTCTCTGTTGTATGGATGTGGAAATGCCTCTAGGGACCTACACCAATGACCCACAATCTGAGTGCAGAAGTTGCTCTCTTATTCCTCAAGCCTGTGTTCTGGTTTTTGTGGCTCCCTTTGATAGCTCCCTGCCTGTGAAGTATGTACAAACCCAAGGTTGTTTAGCTTAAGGCAGTGTGTAGTGGTAGACAGTGAGCCGTCTCCTTGGTAGATATTTTTGGAAGAGGGTATGGTGGCATTTCCAAGTTTCTCCTCAAACGCTGCGGGTCCCTTCTCAAACACTTTCTTTTCTTTAAAAATTAGCTCTTTCCCCCTTTGGTTTAAGGGTTGTGGGTTAAATTTTTTTGAGACTTTTTTCTGATCTGGAATGTAAGCATTTATTTTTAGCCAGGTTTGTGTGTGTATCTATGTAAGGGTGTTTCTTATGTAAGGGTGTATCTTATGTATGTGTGTGTGTGTCTATGTAAGGGTATATTTTATATATGCTGGATATTTTCTGTCTCAGAATAAAATTTTCTTCTCTTTTACTTTGGGGAGTGCCTGTAAAGGAAGAGCAAGTGGGAGGGACAAGGCTTCAAGGCACATTTTGCTTTAAATCACTGATTTCTAAAGAGATTTTCCCTGTCTTAAACTATGTTGGTGGAAAGTCATTGCAATCATTTACTCTCAGAGAAATCTGACTTTTGGGACACATCTCCAGAGTGCATCTGAGCTTTCCGTCTATTGAATTCTCCTTGCTGAATATCGATACTGTTGTCTGGGTTATAGAGAAAGATTTGAGCTTACAAGTTACATTAGTTTTTTATTACATTTGCTTAGTTGGGGCTATATGTCATTTGTTCCTGAAGCAGCTAAAGAACCTGAGCTCAAGTAAAGACATGACAGCACTTGGTGAAACAGGATTTTCTCTCATTAGTAAGAGGTTGTTGGAACAAGAATGTACAAGACGGTTGGAAGCAGACCATGTCGGCTTCCAACACTGGGACAAAGCAGTGCCTGGAAAAGGGCTTGCAGCTCAGGGTATTCAGCATCTCCCAGAGATCAGTTATACATCCCAAGTGACTTGGGGTGCAGATGTCATTGAGCCATTGCAGCAAACTGTAGTAATCCATTTGGCAAGGCTTTCTTCCAGATGAAACCCAGGGATATAGGCATCTGTCTTCTTTTGAGGTCTGGTCCAGTCCCTTTCTCTTGTCAGGTATTTTTGTATTTCAGAATGCCTGTAGTGGGTTTGCAAATGGTTTCTGATATTTAGCATGTGTGTGCACGACAAGGAAATAATTTATCTTGCCATCACTGAGTTCAATATTATTTTTCCTTTTTAGTGGTCTGTAGCCAGGCTAATGTAAGCACTTTTATGCCTTGGCCAGTCCTGTGTTGCTGTCAGTGTCTGCTTAGCAGCCTCATTAAGCATCCCCATGCCTTTATGTAATCCTCAGCACAGGTAAAGGGGTATCTTTGTTCATGTTGAATGCTTGAGCAAGTGTGTTCCCATTTGACCCTTTTGCAAAACTAACCCCTGTCAATAATTTATAAGCACTAGGAAGATCTCATCTAGAAAATGATGCACAATTCTTCTCAGCCATGTTCAAGGAAGAAGAATTGAAAATGGAATGAGATGGACAGAGATGGGCTATGAAGATGACTGGGGGAAAGAGATCCTCTCCCATGAGAAGAGACTAAAAGCTTGTAAAACTGGTAGAAAGGATGACACACATGGGAAATGCTTGTTCTCTATATATGCATTAAGGTCACAAATATGAGGCAAGGAGAAGAGCTATTGAAACAGAGGGCAGCGTTGGTTCAGGAACAGTCAGCTTCTAACTGTTAGTAGCAGCAAAAAGCCACTGTTGAATGAGCTGAAGGTAAAATGGGAAAAAGGCTTCTATATGTATAATGGCCTTCTCAGAGGTACCATGAAGGAAATGGAGCATTTTATTAATGGGAGGTAGTTGTTTATGGTACTTTTGGAAGACAAAAATTGTGGGACACCTATTGCAGATTTTTGGGCACCATACTTTCTTAGGATGAATTTAAACAGCAATGGTCCAGTCCACCAAGAGTTTTCACCTGATCATACTGTCACAGTGTGTGCATGTGCAACTCTTGGATGTAAACAGCTGCAGCATTTCACTCCAGAATAGGTTGTATTTTAACCTGTGGAAGGAGCAAGTGGTGTTTTTGGATAATTCTGTATCTCAACCTTGACTGCTTCCAAGGTGTTTGGGGGTGATATGGGAAATATAGGGAGAATGTTCTTGCTTGAGGAGATGGAGATGAAGACTGAAATGACTCTGCTTTTTGACAATATAAAACTATCTTCCCTCCAGAATAGAATGATAATTAAAAACCCTTTCTTGGACATCTAGAAGGTGGTCTGGGGCATTTGCATTATTAGCCCACCTCTCTGCGGAAGAGCCTTTGATTTGTCTTTTATGGAATAGGGCACAGTGCTAGCACTGACTTTGGATGGGAGCCCAGGTATTCTTTTCTTCCTTTCCTTGCAAAGAGCAGGTGGAAGATGACAAGTAAATGATGACATTATTGCGCTTGCACTTTAATAGTTTCCAAGGAACTTGCAAGTAAGTGAAGGCAACACATGAAATATTCATGGTTTGCCTTTGCTCTCATACAAAAGGTTGAAAGCCTCCAGAGCCAGAGTTCAGGGTGTATGAAGCATATGGAAATAGCACCTGCAGCTTTGCCAGAAGGGCTGATGCTGACCTTTCTTGGAGTGATAAATAATTTTTATATTTTTTCTTTTATCTCAATTGAAAGAAGAGATCTTGTTTCCACACTGAGGGCTCAGTCCTTTTGTCTGGAGCAGGCTTCCCTCTAGATCTCTAACCTCTCTCCTCTAAAGCCACCCCCCTTATTTAAAGGTAAAAGAAGGTTTTGAAGGAAAATCCTCCTTCTGTCTTTCCCCCCTGAGTTTATAAAAGGACCACAGCTTAAAGTGTTTGTCTGTAAACGAAGCGAACAAAATGGACACTGCAACAGCAGAATTTTTACAGTGGTTATACCCAAGAGGAAACTCTGTCTTTCAGTACAATGCTGTAGATCTGTAAGCAAGAGGAATGCCCAGCTTGCTCCACATGTTTTTTGTGCATTTCTTCCAAGGGCCATGCTTTTATCTTACAGTGGTTTTTGGTAACCCAACAGGCAACAAAAATGTCTATATACCTCCCTGCTGTTTTCACTCCAGGCCTTTCTCTGTTCCAGCCCTTGACTGGCATTAATTCAAAATCCTACTTTTTCTTGCCTGCTGTAATTGACTGGCTAAATGTGAAGAGCAGGCATGGGAAATCATCGATCTCTGAGGGGACAGGTGCTTGCCTCTCAAAGCACCCTGTGTCCTGCCATGGATGGAGAGATTTGTGCCTCATCTTGGAGCAGTAAATTCTTGCAGCTTTCCCCATGTATAAGCCCCTGCAGGGAGTGGGCAGGATGTGGTGATTCAATACACAGGTGGGATCTTGGCACTGTGGTCAGAGCACTGTCAGTGGTGAGTTAAGCCAAGCAGCATTTTGTCCTGGCTGCTTGCTACTGCTGGTGATACAAGAAAGGCAGGGAGACACGCATGTCTGTGATGATGCTTTCTCTCCATCTGACTAGAAAACTAGTCAGGACTTTACCTGGGAGCTGAAGACTGGTAACCTCTCCTAGCAGGGTTCAGGGCAGTGCTGTTGTTGGTTAGAGAGCCTAGAGCTGAGTGGCAGTGTTTACCTTCTCTTCTGCCTAAGTCCAGATGTGTACTGTGTATTGCATTAATAGGTGCTGATGTTGCTGCATTGCATCCGCACACTCCCCTGGATGTTTGTTCTTGAGTGATGTGATTATGGGCTCATTGACTCCCTTCTGTTCATATTCAAGAGTAATGGGAGATCCTTTTCTAGTCAAAGCTATGCTCACTGGTACTGATACCAAAAGCTGGTGGCTTTAGTTCAGTGTGGGTGTGAAGTCCCAGGAAGTGAGTGGCTCTAGCCACAGTGTGCTGACTGGCTCTACCAGCCAACTCTGTGAGCAGGTTCCTTCTGTGGGCTAAAACTCCCTGCTCAGAGAAGCAGTTGTTTCACTGCAAACTCTCATGCCAGCAGAAGGGTCAGGCAGTACTGGAGTGACCAAGTGCTGAACTGGAATAGGTTGTGTGCTTATGCCCTGAACCACCTTTTGTAAGGATGATCACCTACTGTATCTTCAAAATGGTGATGATGAGTAACCTTGGTCATCTGAAGCAGTGCTTGCTGTTATATCTTTATTTTACCTCTTTGAAAACCTTTAGCTATGGACATAGCAAACAAACAGTCTTATGGCTCATTCTCTACCTGCAGAATAGGCAGAGCATAGTACAAACCTTGGTAATGTTACTGGAAGCCTGCCTTGACTTGGGTCGGAGCATTGAAACTTGTTTTGGCTTGCAGGAGAGGAGTACCTTTTATGGGATGTCAGGGAAATACAGCAGAACCTTAGGGATGACGTACTTAAATTAACTTAACCAGCATTAGCATCCAGCTGTGACTGACTATAATGGCTAAAAGTGTGATTGCACAGATTTTAATATTGTATGTGGTTTACTTAAAAATAACAGATACATTTGCTTTCAGGAAGCTGACTTCTCAACCGGAGAGTATCTGCCCTTTACTGCTGAAGTCTGGATTTCTCCTACTTATTTTTATTTGCAGACAGTCATTAGTTTGGAGAATTTAACACCAAGTTGTTCTTTGAATAGTGTTGCATACACAGAGCTAAAGCTCACTGGTCAGTTCCTAGTTCTTGTTATCTCCCTCTCTCGGCATTAGTAATGGTCTCTAAAGGATTCAACTACCCAGCTACCCTCTTCTGTCCTCTGCTGGGGTTAAAGGAAACCAGTAGTTGTGAAAACTTAATATTTGGAAGTAAAATTAAGGGTGGAGTGGTAATAGAACAAGCAGTAGAGGAGCAGGTAGTCAGTCAATACATCCAGTCAGTGCAATGAGAGCAGTAGCGAGAGAGCAGCCATGATACAGAAACACTCTCTATCTGTGAAACTTCCCTTTGTGTGGCTTGTGTTTTTCCTGTGTTGGAGAATAAAGCACTGTTAGTGACTGGCATCAGTAGCTGAGCTGCTACAGGCAGATATGCCAAGGACATTATCACAGTCAGGAGTTGCAGAAGTTTGCAGATATCCCTCAGCACTTCAGCTGTCAGCGATTCTGGCATTTTGTGATCCTTCCTCCTTTATTAATCTCCATTGTAAGTGATTGATTTTTATTTCTTTTTTTTTTTTTCAATTCTTGTGTCTATGTGCGTGCTCTCGAGTAATGCTCCATCACGCCTGCCCTGCCATCAGTGCTGCACAGCACTGGAGGTGACATTTGCAATGTGTCAGCAATCCAGCAGCTTGGAAAGGCCAGTGTGCTCTGTTGAGAGTGGATCTCAACACCTAAATGCTACTGTTACAGCCTGCCCAGGAAGCCTGGCCTCAGAAGGGTTTCTTGAGCACTGAGAAAGGATAAGCCCAAATAAATGAATGAATCTTCAGGGTATTTGTAAGAGGTGGAAGCTGAAGCAGAGAAAAACAGTGTTATGAATGATGTGGGTCAACAGAAGGCAGTTTTTAAATGGCAAATGGCAATTAATTTTCTTTTTCATCTGAATCCCACAATAGTCAAACGAGAAAGTGGAATAAAGAGTTTCAGTTGATGTGGGGGGGAGATGCATTTTTATCAAAATGCAAATATTTTGTGAGGGCAGTTTCAGTTTTGAAAATAGCTTCCATTTCTGAGAAGTATTTATAAAATACTAAATAAATCCATTTAAAATGTGAGTGCAGAATGAAGCAATTAGGAAATGCTTTCACTTCTCAAAAGAAAAAACTAATAGACTATGAAAATGAATCAAAAATATTTTTGTAGCATAATTGAATATTAATTTCATTAAAGACTTCCTTATTTTTCTTCCCTTCTCCTTTCTGTTTCCCTTCCCTCCCCCTCTTTCCCTTTGCCTTCCCCTGAACTAAAGGAGTTTGAAAACCTTGGGTGTAATATTGGCAAAAGCCTTCCAGCTCCATTCCAGTACAGTATTTCAGGACTGGGAGACCAGTGAACTTTACTCCCTAAACATTTTGAACTCACTAGAATGAATCTTGCTGTCTCTATTGTTATCTCTGTGCAGCCTAATTTCTTCTGTTGTTTTGTTCATACCGTTAGGATTTGTCCTGGAATTTTGTGTAGTTTGGAGAAGGAGTAGAAGAGATTGCACAGTTTAGCCTACATAAATGCCTTCCAGCTTTGAGTTGTGGTTGGTTTTCCTAATTACAGGGGTAGTTTCATTCTAACAACAATAGAAAACATAATAGGGTACATAATAGTGTACCATGTTAGCTGGCACCAGAGCTTGGTAGAAATTGCAGTTCTATCACCAGCATTTTATTCCTTCAACATGTGATTGATCAGATATGTGAATAATCCTCTAACAGTGTGGCAATCATTTGACCTATGCAGTTTGTTCTCTGATTTACCACCTAACAAGCAAAATACCTCTGCTTTCTGTTCTCACTGAAGGTGAGAAAGAAAAAATTAACTTCATAAGTATTTGGTGTGAACAAATGAGGTCAATTGATCAGGATACTTAGGTGTACTGAAGTATGGTGAAGTGTTGTGTCAAATCGCACCTACCGCTCTCCTTGGTGACAGGCAGCATGAGGAATGGATGCTGAATAACAGCTAATATGCTGCAGTGCATGGTACAAATAGGAACACAGCAACAAACTGTCACACTTATGGTAGCTCTAGCTATAAAGTGAGGGAGTGAAGTACTGAAGTCAATCTGTCCAAAGTGGCTGGATGAGTTGCTTCCACTTTTTCTTTGAATAATCTGATGAGGCTTATTTAAAGGTGGAACAGGAGATGAGGAACTGTAGGAGGAAGTACTCCAAGCTATGCTCTAACAGATCACAGATGGACCCGTGAGTGGTGGAGGGTGAGTGGCTGGCTCCTGCTGTCCTGCCTTCCTGCCTCCCCCTTTTGAGCTTTCATGGAAAACCATGGAGGGACCTGCTTGCTGCTCGCTCACTACTGCTGGGTGGTAGATGGAGGGGGATGACCTGCTCACTTCATCACTTGTGGTCTAGAGCTTTTACTGTCTTTGCATACAGGCCAAGGTAGGTGCCTGCTGGATCTGTGGGGGAGCTTGTCCAGCACCTGAAACGTGTCTGTGTGTCAAGCAGCACAAAGAATGCTTTCAATGTGATGTGCACTGGTAAGAGCTAGGGGTTTTGTAAGTTGAGAATTGATGCACTTTAATGCCTTGCTGATGAGAGCTGCTATCACAGGATGGTGGTAGGAGAGCTGGACTCTAAGCTTAGGACAGCTGACCTTTCCTGAGAAGAGGTGCTACTTGCACACACTTCAAGTATAAGAAGCTGGTTCTTCCAGTAAAAGAAACCTGTTTTGTGTCTAATCTTCTGAGCTAGTTTAGCTTTTGTCTGTGTATAAGGGGCCAGGTACTGCTGGTGAGACTGAGAGCTTTTCAACTTGCTAATGTCTGTCTATGTTATCATTGAAGGAAAGTGTTCCAAGAAGGCCCTGTGAACACTTTTTCTGTGGCCTGATGAGCTAATGTTGAAGACTCATCATTACCTCCTTCCATCCCTTTTTTATATGCATCTAAATATGTATCTGGGGGCAGGATGGATTTGTCATTAAGCAATGGAAATAATCTTAATTCAGACTCATGCTCTGATGTCTTCTAAGAGAAGTTTCAGCATCTGTTTTATTTGCATAGTTGGAAGTGCTCAGCATTATTACTGACTTGGCAGCAGTGTCTGACCTATGAATTTTATTGTGGATATAGCAGATTGTATGCAGTGAAGATGGGAGGGAAAGGAGTTCGTGCAGTGTAGGAATATGATTGTTTTAATGACAGTGCGCAAACAGGACCAGGAGGGCTTTATTAAGGTGAGAACAATCTCATGCTGCCATGTTTTTGTAGTCAGTCATGACAGCAGGTCTGACTACAGCATTCACTTCTCTCTGCCTTTCCAAACTTTGTGTTTCTCACATTGTTAGCAGGGAAAGGAGCTGCATGGCACCCATGTCACCCAGCAGTGTGGTCATGGTCAGAAAGGGACAGGTGAGCAGTTATTCCCCTTGAGTGAGTGTTATTTAAATCTAGAAGCTTGTGGTTTAGGACCTGTGCATGCGGTAAGGCTGGCCTAGGTTGGGGGATGCTTTTGTTTTATCCTGGCTGCAGTCTGCTGCTCTGAGTGCTTTTCTGGTTTTGAGGTTGCACAACCCTTTGGCCATCTCACAGTGGCCTTTCCAATATACCAGTGGAGATTTCACTAGGATCTAGTTCATATTTAGTGACTTTTCTGAGGTCAGACTGAGTGTTTGGGCTGCAACTGAGAACTGGTCTGTCAAAAAGAGGGCTGCAAGACATTCATTATTGTCTTCATTTTCATGTCTAAACTTGTTTGAAAATAACTGCTAGTGTCCCTGCTACCCCGTAGCTGTAAAAATACTGTAGCCAGGCTCCTGCCTTGTGCTTTCTATTTCTCTACAGGTGTTCAAAACCAGCTGTTATGTGTCATGATCACTATGTTACACATGAGGAAACTTTGTGACAAAAGATTAAGTGTTTTACTGGTGAAAAATCAGAAATGGGGCAAACTGCCAGATTTTCTGATCCGGAAACTAAGGAAAAGAACATTTGGGAGCTGATCTGTTGAGGTATGCTCAATTTCCTCCAAAGTCTCCCAGATAAACGTCTCTAAGCATCCTCTTAGATGCTTCCAAGGGTGTGTGTTTTGCTCCAGGGTAAATTGTGTCAGTACTTCATCAGCTCTATGCATTGTGACATTTTCATGTTGCCTGACTTAAAAACATCAGTGATGAAACTCTTACCTTGGTTGCTGCTTTAAGCTTGAGGAGACAACAGGAGAGCGTCCTTGAGCTTATCCTTGTAGCTACATTGCCACAAGTCCTCTGCTTTTTCTGCAGCAGGAAGCAGATTTTTCTCAATAGCATATGTTTTTTCTCATTAATATGATACCACGACAGCATAATGTCCCCCCTATAGAGGAAAACCAGCTGATAATGCATGACATCTATCTAGTGTAGTCTGAGCTGACTATATTTGTGCCCATGAAGTAGGCTGCACTTGCGTCAGCAATATTAGCAACTATTAACAGTATTAGCAATATGAATATATAACAGCAATATTAATAATATAACAACAAAATCAGCCATATTAACAACAATTAGCATTAGTTGTTTGGCTCCCTTGCTTCAGTGTGCAAGTGGTTCACAGACTAAGAATCCTTAGGAGTCTTACAAGGCAGGACACGTCTTTCACAGTTACCAGTGGCTTGGCCAATAAAAGCACAAAAACTATGCCAGGCTTTTATCTCTTCTCCGGGTACTGGGAGAGGGATGTGTACAGTCCTGGCTGAACTGCTGTGGACCTCAGTGCTGACAGTGGGTAAGGACAGATCTCAAGTGAGGGGCATTGGCCAACTGTAGGGAGCCAATCCAGAGAACAGCAGAGGGCAACAGACAGCTTCAGGAGGGAGTGGATGCTTCTTCCCTTGTTCCTGTCTTTTGGCTCCTGCTATTAATTTTCCAATAAACTGAATGATTTATTTTTTTTTTTTTTTAAGAACCAATTAATTGCTTAATTTCCCTTTGCCTGGCTCTTCTGTTGCACTGGGGCACAGCAGGGAGGCTGTGTGTGGAGGAAATGCCTGCTCTATTGGCTATTTCTAGGGAATTAAAGACCAGAACAGTAGCTAATCAGTGTTTTAGCTGTAGTTTTCAGTATTCTCTCAGTGTTAATGTTGATAATAGATAGCTGGCCCAATTAAAACAAAAAATTATCAAAGTGTGTTTGAAGTGCCCTTAGGTAATTCTGTGTGCATTTGGTGGAGAACAGCTAGGAAAACAAAATTTGACCTTCTGCAGAACAAAATCATGTTACAGAGGATGGAGACAGTAGGAGAGTAGGAAGTAAAAATTGATAATAATAAGTTGTAGCAGAGATCTGGCTGTACTGGATCATTTTACCTGTTAAATGTAGCACCTTGCTTATGGCACTGAGCAATAAATGGGTGTTATGTTTGAGTCATATAATCCTCTATGCTGGTTTTCCAGTGATATCCAGAGGCAGAGAAATAGGTATCTTTCTAACCCTGAAGGCAGTTAATTCTCATTCTGAAGCATGAGATTTGATTATTGTTATCTTAGCTGCTGCAGCTATTGACAGTAAAATTAACCAGCTCTTTTTAAAGCCTAGACTTGTTCTGAGTATACTGTCCATTTAATGGGGTCAGCTTTCACCGGTGTGTGAAACAGTGGCATCAGAAGTGGGTAGAGGGTTAGATTTCTGCTGGGTTCTTCACTCAGATATGGTTTCCCAAACACCCAACGTTGTTGGACATTGAATTTGTGTCTATACTTGCTGTGATAATGTGAGCAAAAGTGGCTGGTTGCATGAGACTGAAAACCATCAGACACCAAGTCAGCATTTGCTCCTGCACTTGGCATGCTGTGTTGTTGTGGTAACGACATCCACAGGTTGTAATGTTGCTTTATAAAATCAGGTCCCTCTAATTTAGCATAGAAGTACTGGTATCAAAGTTGTGAAGTTCCTGCTTTGATTCTCTGTGTTAAGCTGGGTGCAGGCTAATTATTTTCTAAGAGGGTACAGAAGAAGTGCTACTTCAAAGCATGAGAAAGTGGTGGCAACTAGAAGAGGGAGACTTCCATTCTGAAGTCAGCTATGAATTTTGATGCTGGACATAACCTCTTTTGGATCTGATATCTAGACTGTAGTCCAGCTGTTATGTCTTGATTGTGTTCTTAACACACAAATAGACCTACCTGTAAACCTGTGCTTTGTGTCTCTTGTGGTACTTACATACCATTAGATATTATTTTAAACTCTAGAAGGCTAAGAGGGCTATCTGTTGTTACTTGGCTGACTTTAATGTCACATCAGCAGACATGAAATATGCTGTGGTTGTTAGCAATGGCCTCTTGGTACTGGCTAGACTTTAACACGGATAATTGTACCATATCAAATCAAAGAAGCAAAGTCAGTTGATGGCATAGTCATCTTTGCTCTATCAAGTTCTTACAGTAACAAAGCTTGTAAAACTGCAGCTCTTCATTAGGGACTGTAGGGACAGAACATAGGGTAGCGGGTTCAAACTTAAACAGGAGAGGTTTAGACTGGATCTGTGGAAGAAATTCTTTCCTGTTAGGGTGGTGAGGCACTGGAATGGGCTGGCCAGGGAGGTTGTGAGTGCTCTATCCCTGGCAGTGTTCCAGGCCAGGTTGGATGAAGCCTTGGGTGGCATGGTTTAGTGTGAGGTGTCCCTGCTTATGGCAGGGGTGTTAGAACTGGATGATCTTAAGGTCCTTTCCAACCCTAACTATTCTATGATTCTATCTCTGCCCTCATGAAGAGGAGAAGCAAGAGACTAAGGGATTCACTTTGCTGAAGGCTATGAAGTGCTGAGGGCTGTGAAGTCTGGGTTGTTGGTGTGCTTTAGGAGTATAATACTAGTATAAGGTATTGGAAGGACCTGTTTGAAAGCTCAGGATTGCTATAAATGGTAAGAGCTNCTCTGCCCTCATGAAGAGGAGAAGCAAGAGACTAAGGGATTCACTTTGCTGAAGGCTATGAAGTGCTGAGGGCTGTGAAGTCTGGGTTGTTGGTGTGCTTTAGGAGTATAATACTAGTATAAGGTATTGGAAGGACCTGTTTGAAAGCTCAGGATTGCTATAAATGGTAAGAGCTGCTCTGCCTGACTGCCATTATTTTGAAAGATTCTGCAATACAAGTGATAAAAAGATCAATTTTTTGTTGGCTTGCAGGACCAGTTTCATTAAAGGGAGATAAAGAAGTCATGGTTTTGCCAAAGATTTCCTTTGCGCCACAGAGCAAGGCTCTAGGCTCCTGTCTTCAAGGGGATCTGGGTGCCTGATACCAGCTTAATTTCAGTGGCTACCGAGTGCTCGATTAGGGGCTAGAGGTATGTGAACCTGGTATTGCAAGCCCCAGGAAAGTTGCTCAGTATAAAGCAGAGGTGGCATGCAAAGAAGATGCAGTTATTTGTGCAAACACCTTCATTGGACATGATTACAGAATAAGCTTGTTCCTGCGAGGTGCTGTTACATTTATTTAAGAATGCATTTCTTGCATGAATCTGTCTTGGTCTCTCTGCAACTTAATTCTCCACCTGTAAAACAGAGGTAACATCATCCATCATTTTTTCTCAGGTTTGCAAGATCTTTGGGAGGCAGAGTTTGGCAGTGTCCTGACAAAAAACCCTGACAATCTATAGGTTTGATGCAGTTTGAGTCTAGAAATGCTATTTCTGTGTGAGCAATTACTTTCAACAGTACAGCCCAGAATCTGTCCTCTTGTGCTGAGCTGCATAGCTCCGATCACACAAGGGGAACGAATTGCTCCAAAACACTTTCCTCCAGCCCTTCTTGCTATGCTCTGGGCCATGTGTCTGTCTGCTTGGCGTAGCCAAATTCAGCACTCAGAAGTAGTATTAAACAAAATGGCCTAGATACTGAGAGAGCCTTTAAACTTATTATCCAAAAGGGAGTTAAAAGACAAAACTCCTGAAAACCCCTCATAGCTGACTTTCTAGATCTTCTGCTCCTTAACTGCAGATCAAAATTGCCAATACCAGCATATATTTTGTTGCATTAGCTTTTCTAGGGGCATGGCTTATTGGACTCTATTAGCTGGTGCTGGAGGATGTAGTGCAGGTAAGGTTTGCAAGTCTTGTATTCTGAACTATACTCTGTCTTCAGAGGCAGCTTTATTGTATGGGCTATACAACATTAAAATTCAAAGTGAAGCTGTAATGTTGCTGGACAGTTCTCAGCTGCAGCTGATATACTGGCTGTTAGTAGATGCTTACTCTGCTAGCAGTGTGCTTGAGGCCACATCTGTGGCATTGCACCAACAGCCTGCAAGACGTGTATTATTAATGGACAAAGTTCTTGAGGAAAGGAGTGCATTAGTGCCTTTTGCTGGTCTTACTTCTGCAGAGAACTGGGAAACACTCCGCATCTCCTTGGCAGTTTGCAGAGTTGGATCCTGAGTTCAGAGGGGCTCTGCCTGGAAAATGTTCTCCCTGTGGATAAACTAAAAAGATGTTTTGACAAGTCATGGCGCAGAAATATTCCCCTTTCACCTCAGTCAGGAGACCTGCATAGTCTGTGCTGACAGCTGGCACCAGTGAGTCAATAGTCTTAGCCACAGTGGATGCATCTAGGAAGGTGAAGGGCTTGATGATTTGGAGATGTGTGTTGCAGAGGTACTGAGGGAGGTCAGGGGAAGCTGAGTTAGACCAAAACCTGGCAACTATACTTGAGCAGTGTCCAGAAGTTATCTTACCCTGTGGGATTCAGATGTGCATTCAGGTCCTGATTTGACTACTGGCTTCTCACGTCAAGATGTTTAAAGGGGAATTGGCATTTACAGAAGAGAGTAATAGGGAGCAATTTCAGTTCTCTCAGACTGACTCAATCCTGTCAGTTTCTGGATACTTCAGCTCCTCACTGGTAAAACAGGTATGAACATGCTTTTCAGGACATCTGGAACAGCTGAGAACATGCGTATTAATATACAGAAATGCCTAAATCAGTGTTCTTGGGCAGATTGGACATTGTTTTTTCAGTCAGAGTGGAAATAACTACAGTGTTTCAAATGTTAGATACCATCTTCTCAGGAGGCAGATGTGAAACTGCATAAACATGAGTAAACAGACCTAGCTTAAGCAGTTATTTATCTGCACAACTGAGTCTAGTTTTAAGCTATTAAACCCATTATGTCACTAAAGAAGGCAACACCTGGTAATCTTTTTTATGGGCTTTGAATGTTTGTCATATCAGGTGGAATGGTTCAAATTTGTGGGACAGTATATTAGCATTTGGTTCTTTTCACATTGTCATCCCTTTCATTTTAATGGCTTGCAGTCACTTAAAATAGTAATAGGAAAACTTGAAAATGTTTTCCTCTTTCCATCACATGCATTGTCTCACATTTTGCCTACCAGCACCCCACCACTGCGCCTTCATTAACAAACATGGGCAGAATCACATATACTGGGATGTGGCATCAAGTGTTTTGTGGGTGGTGAGCTCTATCTGCTGATGACCCCGGGCTGGGGAAACCTTTTAGACCAGGCTTCAAGGTGACAAGCTAGAGACTTCTAAAGACAAAAAGGACACACACTGCACACTCTTGCTCTTTTTTTCTTTCAGGTGTATGACTTGCACAATTTATCTGGTGGGTCCACATTTGAGAAAGATATTGTTCACCTTGGTGCTACAGAACTAGTGTCTTAAAGATCTCTTATCCCTGAAGGTTTCAGAATATGTTTCTGTTGTGTAGTTGGTGACTTGGAGAATATCTCTCTCCACAACAGCAGAAGGTCAGACATTGTTTTTTGTGTTGTTTTTCCTCTAAATCCAAAGAGGAATTTAGGCTGGGATAATAAATTTAGGTCTTCATTTTGTCTGCTTTGCATAATCCCCTTTCTTTGTGCCTGATGTACTGATGGTGTTTAAAGTGTTCCTTTGGCTCATCCCAGATGTGATTATTATCACTTTTAATTATTGATGAAATAATTATTATCATAATTTACTTTGACCTTTTTGGAGTCCATCTCTCCAAGGGGCTGAGTTTGTGTTCCTTCTGTGTTGTGAGGAGTAGCAACTTCTCTGTCCAGTGGGAGATACAGCTGCCTCTGGGTTGGAAAGCAGTGACTATTATGTACCACCACTGAACATGTACCCTTAGTGTCTAGATAGCCCAGGAAAACTGTGGAGATTAGCTGTTTGCATTTTGGTTAGATTTGGAGGAAACTTCCCATTTTAAAGATGGGGACACTAGCCACAGGGTCAAGTGTGGCTAGTAAACTGGAAAGGCAAAGGTATCTAAAGACTACACTTAAGCTCTCTCTGAGGGTAGCTGGCATCCTGTTCTGACAGGATTCGTTGTTCCAGTAAATGGGATAAAACTGGTGTTGTGGGCAAAGATGCTTACTGTGGGCTGTGGATGTCTGAGACACCTTTTTTTTTGCAAGGGGTCATGCAAAGAAAGCAGTTTTCAGTGCTGTTCTCTCACCCCTGCTGACCCACTGCCACTACTATATCAGTAGTGCTGTTCCCTGGACACCAGACTCTTTGCTTTACTGTGGTCACTGGATCCCAGTATTATTGCCCTCTGCTATAATAGTCTATGTATTAAAACCATGCTGGAAACCATTTTATAGCCTTCATTGCAGCAGAATCAAGGCCCTAATTCTCCCTTGGAGCAGAAATAAACAGATTCAGACCTCATGAGCATTATATGCCTTTTGGACAGATGAGCTAATTTTTGTTGTGACAGAGTAATGTGTGACCCAGTTTCAAAGATGTAAATTTTTCATGTCTCCTGATGCTAGCAATAATGCAGAGTTGGACCAATTCTTGGACTGGCTTTCTGATATTAATAACCTTCATTTATTTTTTTCCCAAGTGGGAATAGCTTGAGAACACATGCTGTAATTGTTTATAGGTGTGAAAATGCTACCTTATTCTTAGTAGAGCATGTAGAGAAGTCAGATTTGGACAACTAGCTCCTATGCCATTGATCTTCCACAGCAATCTTCCTCTGGGGCAGGGTGCACAGGTGTTGTGTTGGTAGGTTTTACTAGAAATATCTGGGGGGGACAAATGGCTGTGGCAGGCAGCCACCGAGCCTTGTTTGCTGTGGAAAAGGGATCTGGCTGTAGGTAACATCACCTAACTTAGGATGTTGAAAAGTAGTGTGGCACAGGCACTTTGTGTGAGGAAGCAGTCCCTGCTTATGACCTTTCTTTGGGCTGAGTTTTTCACTGAGACTTTTAAGGAAAAGAAGCTCTCTTAGCCCCTCTCCTGGTTGCCAGTAGTGAGAAGAACTGTGAAGTTAGGAGAAAGCATGCTCTGTTCTGGCTGTGTATTTTATTCCCCCTCTTGTAGCAAAGGCAAATTGGACAGTGTCTGCTGCCCCAGGCCCTGTTTTTGGGTTGCAGAGAGAAGCACCACTTCTATAGGCACTGTTGGCTTGTACTCACAATTCCATTGGTTATGTGGGATTACTGATTGCTTGTTCCTTCAGGCCAGCAAACTTTAGGAGATTGGCTGGCACAGATGTCTGGTGGCTATCTGTAAGTCTCTTTGGGTTTATTTTGCTGAAGTAACACTGGTTTATATGAGTTGACAGGTATATGGAAAGCAAGGTTTCCCAGAGCAGCTGTTGTGTTTACATGCGTGAAATCCCGGCATTGTCACCCTTGAGGAGTAAACCGCTTGAGACTGCTAACCTGATCCCCTCATGAGTGGGTCTTGCATTTACACAGCTCTCCCTGCACCTGAAATGTTTGCTGGGGAAAATATACATTTTTTTTTTACTTCTATCTCTTCCCTGGGCACACATGCCCACTCTTGATCTAGACAATAGCATGCTCAGGAAGAAGCAAGTTCCTTCCATGAAAGGCAAAACCGAGTGGTGCAAAAACCGAGACACCTTACCCTTAGGATATTGAATTATTTAACTCTATGCACATCACTAATTTGTCATTCATTGCAGCAGAATTTGGTGGGTATATGAACCTCATTCAAGCTACTGTGTGCTTGAATGGGGCTGGTCAGCTTCATAAAGGAGGGCAAAAGGCCTTAACTTAGTATGATACAAAACATTAAGGAGAATTGGACGTTAAGGTGGAGTTCAGGATGACTTTTCTTACAAGTAGGAGTAGAAGCAATAAAATATTCTTTTATTATTTTAATGACTATGGCATGGCCTGAATTGCAAAGGTCACCCTGAGATCTAGAGGAAGAAAGAAAAGAGTATGATCAAGGGAGCAACTTCTTCCATTTTCTCTGCCATTGTCTGGAACCAAGGTTATATTCTTCTTCTTATGCCAAATCATCACAGCACCAGGCAGCTATGTACTGTGGTTAAGCTCTATTACTTGGTATGTACCCAGGTTTTTGTTTGTAAGATGGTCAAACATATGTTAAAAGATGTGGTTTTCAGGGTGATGAGTGTCCACAGTACCACCTGGCAATAAAGGCATCTAACAGATCTAGTGTGGATTCTTCCACACAAGAAGAAGTTTCCACACTCCTTGAAGATTCAAGGTAGCATCCCACCTTGCTATTGTGCAGAAGGATTAGGATCTAGCAGTGTTTCCATCTATAATGATTGCATCCTACTTGTGTTATCATAAGCACATAAAATGAGCTGTGGTGTTCCCCTGCTTTAGAACTGCTTAGAGCTAGTTTCTGGCCATTGTATCCCAGTCTCTTGTGTTCCTTGACACACAGGATGGAGTTCCACTCTTAGAAACTTTGCAAAAGTTTGAGCACTAGCAAAATGAAGAGGGGAAGACATCTAGCACTGCAGATAGATTCAGGTTCCTTTGGGATATCCATCAGGACCTGAGATGCATCTTTAAAGTAATTTTTGGACATGTGGCTGAATAACAGCTGGGAATTTAGCTTTTTCCACCATCCCTACCCCCGTCCCTCCCTCCTGTTGATAGCTGGAGCAATCATGTTCCTGCTTAGAGGGACTGCAGTGCTGTGATTAGAGCAGGTTAGGAATTTGCTGAGGAGCTTTTTGTTGGGTGCTGTTTCCAGTGCCTGTTTTATTCATTCATTTTGGGGTTTCAATCTACCTGTCAGCTCCTTATTCAGTATTTGAAGCTTTCTGTTCTCCAAATGGTGACCTTTTCTAACAGGAGAGTAGGAAAAGAGCTGCCTTTCCTAAGAAGTGATTTATAGAAAGGAGAGTAAAATACCCTAAAGAATGAAATAAAAAAAGGGGTGGGGGGTGGAATAGACACAAAACTGAAAGTAATCCTTTTTAGAGCATGGCAGTGGGAGAAGTCAGGAGGCAGTGCTACAAGCCTGGATTAAATGAGAAACCAGCCTGTATTGTGCTTACAGAAGGCAAATACTAGGGTTATTACATTAGCTACACTGGCAACAGAGCTGCTCTTGCTGGTAACCTGAGGATGCTGATACCACACTGGCTGGAATTTTAGGTGATTGTGCCTGTGGTAGATGCTTCTGAAAGAAAAAAAATACCAGCTTCAGATGTTTTGCTGATCTAAATAAGGATTTTGTGGAAATAGAAATAAGGGAGTGTCTTAGATCAGTTGATAAGCACAGTTTGTGCCCATTTTCTAATGGATAGGCATTCGTGTAACAGAACCTACAAGTGCAGTTGGTAGAAATGGTTGGTGTCTACATAAAGCCTGACTCTGAATGGTCATGAAAAATCGATTTGTGCTCTTACTTTTGGAGATTTGTCTCCCTGAGCTGGTGCACACTGGCAGAGAATGATGCATAAGCAACTTGCCCTGCACTGTATACTTGTTGTGATGGCAGATAAACGACTGTTCTCTAATCTTCTCAGTCTGATGCTTTTCATGAGCATGAGACAGGGAGAACCACAGTTGAAAAATTGAAAAAGTGTCATTTTTGGATTGCCAGGGAGACTGTCACATTAAGGTTAATGTCTGAATAGCTTAAGCTACCCAGAAATGAAAAGTTAGGTACAGAAACTTAGGCTAAATTTATCGCCACAACTGATGGTAAGAACCAGAACCTGTCTAGTGAGTTACACCATTGCCTTCCTTTATGGGGATAAATTAACTATATTATAGTCCACATAAATTGTATTTATACCACACAGATTTTTTAGGGCTGTATATCAGGAAGCACTGTCTTCTCTGCTAATGACGAAGTTGCTTTGGCATTTCCAGAGCTTGGTGTGTTGAAGCATAATCCAGCTATTTCTCTGCTCTTTCTCCAGCACTGTCACCTTGTCTTGGATTTTGTTTGCCCAGTGGCTGTGTTTTCCTGTTGTTTCCTGCCCTCTTGCTTCCTTTCTATGTGAGAACAGGGTGACAGTGACCCTTGATGCCTGTCATATTTGACAGGGATTCTTTTAATACCATTGCTGAAATATCTGTACAACAAGTATTTGTTGAGGACTGAAAGGGAGTCAGGTTAGGCTGTAGGAGGGAGAAGAGGAAGATAAGTCTTGACTCTGCTCTCAGTTGCTTGCATGTGAATCTGTAAGTTTCTCTGCTATATTCTGGTTTTCCTTTTGGGTCACTTAGGCCAGCAGACTTCACTGTGGCATCTTTTACTTTTGAAAGAAAGGTCAACCTCATTGTACTGGAAAATAGTCAATAACAGAACCCTATTTAATACCCTGAATGCTAGGAACTGGACTTCCTACACTGAAGTTTGTGGGTCAGGCCCTGGTGCATTGCATGCGCAGTGTACTCGGTGCACTAGGAAAAATAAGGGTAGTCTCATGACATGTAGTCTTGGAAGACTTGTTCCTCCTATGTACTTAACGCACAAAGCCAAACTGGATTTGACTCTTGCTCATACTATTTGACTACTGCTGCCTTGCTTCACCTTTCCATTTCTTACTCTAAGCTGGTTCTTCTTTTTGTCCATCTCAGAGATGTTTTGTTCTATGGGAAGTGATTATCTCCTGAAAATCTCTCTCCCTCTGCACGCAGTCATGGCAGTGTTAACTCCTCCCTCTGGCCTGCTGTCCTGGGTTCAGCAGTTGCAGTCAGTTTTAATTCTCTTTAGTAGCTGGTGTTTTGACTTA
>NDXB01018183.1:0-13572 GCA_002631895.1 Agapornis roseicollis
ACAGGGCGTTACGTACCACCGAGTGCTGGGGAGAGATAGCCATTGATTAGGTGGCTTGGGACAAATGAGGTTTTTGCTTTACTAACAGTGCAGCATTCCAGTGAACTTTGAGGAGGGGACTACCAGAATGATATCTAGGAACATTTATGGTGCACACATTTCAGAAATACCCAAATTGTCAGTATATAATTCTTATATCACAGAGGTTAACAACTAAGTCCTTTTTCCAATCTAGGGCAAATCCTGGTGCAAATTAGGGTGCAGCCACGTACAGTTACAGGCAGAGGAATCTCCATCAACGCAATAGCGATGTATGCCGTCAGTGAGACCTCATTGTCTACTCCACCCTGCAGGGAAACAGAGAGTTAGATGCTGACCCCACCTAGCTTCTCATCTTCTATCTTTTCTCTCAATCCAGCAGCAATACATTATTTTGCATTTTAGACCCTTAACTTGCCTCCTCCCCATTACAGCTAATACGAACATATCAATACCACTTTAAAAGTGCAGATTAGCCTTCATTTTCCTTCTATTGTGACAAGAGGTTTAGATTGGATATAAGGAAGAAATTCCTTCGTGTTAGGGTGGTGAGGCACTGGAATGGGTTGCCCAGGGAAGTTGTGAGTGCTCCATCCCTGGCAGTGTTCAAGGCCAGGTTGGATGAAGCCTTGGGTGACATGGTTTAGTGTGAGGTGTCCCTGCACTGGATGATCTTAAGGTCCTTTCCAACCCTAACTATTCTGTGATTGTATGAATCATATAGAATGGCATTTGGCTTCCTAGTTCTTGCCATTGACATGGGTATTTCCCATCTGCCTGTATGTTCAAAAAGCTCAAATGGACCCTTCTGACTTTTGGTCAAGTTCTAGCCTCATATAAACAAACCCAACCAAGCAGACGTGTTACCTTCATAGCATTGTTCAGGAGTGTGCCAGAACTGCGGAAACAGCCATTCTCCTTCTGTTTGTATGACAGCCAGACCAAAGCATCCTGGATGTGCCTCTCATCTATGAAGATATGAGGCCGGGCCTGGGCAAAGGACTTGAGGACAAAGGCTGTGAGCCTGAAAGGCAGAAAGAGCAGTGAATGGGTTAAGCAGGCCTATTGTGTGTCTCAGGTGACAGGCCTCACATGCACATCATATGTCTGGAGAAAGAAAGAATGCCTAGGGAAATCTGGGCTGGTTAGTCAGAGAACATATATACTATATCTTCACCTCTAAAAGTATTTGTCAAAAAAACCTGCTTCCCCCCTTGATTTCTTGTTCCTCCCTTATATCATAAAATCCTGTGATCCCTTTGTGTTGAAGGACAGTGGTTGTTGATCTGTACTTAAAAAAAATATCTCTTTGGAAGAAGTAGGGAACTGCATGATAGTTAGCTAAACATCTGCATAAGAGCAATACACAAAACGACAGGGAAGAGTAATTAAGTCCCTGCTAGCTCATGGTCTTGTCTCTAGTGCAGGACTTTTCTCCTAGAAATCCATGCATCATGGGTTTCTCAGAACTCCACAGTCAAATACAACAAAACCATGTTGAAAGAGTTTTTGCTAGAGTTGTTACAAGCAGTTATGGAGCAGGCAGGTGGTGAGCAGCCAATGTGCTATCATGAGCCACATACCATTGCAGAAAATAAAAGCAAACAAAAGGTGATGAAGTCTCTCATTCTTACCCTTACCTAAAATTGAAAATGCATGGCAACAATACACTGGAGTAACTCAAAACTTTGCAGTCAGTCACACTGGCAACACACATGCCTCTCGAGGCTCTCTTTGCTTAGTAACACAAAAGCTCTTGAAAAAGAACACAGCACTGCTCTTGGCTTATCATCTTTTTCACTTATATGGAAACACCTTTCCCGGCAGCCTTCTCAGCAGATGCTAGTCTAGAAGAGCTGCCACTGCAACTCTTCAGCCTTCCTCTGTTGGGATTTGAAATCCCTGCTCCCTTCCTCCCCAGTTTATCTCCCATTTCCCTTCTTGTCTGTTACTGTCCTCAGATCTGCTGGTGGGAGTTGTGCTTTAGATACATAACTGGATGGTGCAGCCTATTTCATCAAGCAGGAGGCAGCACAGGGACCACACCAGATCTGGAAAGTCCACTGATCTACAACAGCATTTCCAATTTACTGTCAGGCAGCATTTATTATAAATGTATAGGTGAGAAAGAGAAGCATAAAGGGAAGGTATAGGCAACATTGACATCTCACCAGGTGTTCCCTGGTTGGCCATAGCGTGGTCCAAATGTACTGTAAGAGCCATCTGGGTGCTTGTAGTTCAGCTGCCTCTGATAACCTGCAATGGTGGGTTAAAGCAAGAATCAAATGCCAGAGGAAGTCTGATGAGGGAAGGGAAAACAGAAAAGCAGGTGTATCAGCAAAGGCAGAGAGGATAGGTCAGTCCCATGCTAGTCAATAAGAAGTACTGGTACATCACCACCTCCATGCACTCCTTCAGGAAGAAGGCAGGACATATTAATAACAACTGACCAGTAACTGTAGCAGCTCACCTGAGAGCTCTGCACTCCACTGCAACTCAATTAGGGAGCAGAGAAAAGTATGTGCAATGATCAGGTACTCTAATGCTTAAGCAAAAGAAAATAATACAGGAAAAAGCAGTGGAGGGCCTTCTCGGGCATGCAGCAAAGCTCATCTGTGTATGAAAGAAGCTCTCTTTCCACATCTGGCCATCATTTGATAGAACCACCCCAGGCAGGATCAGGAAAAAAACCAAAGCAGAAATAAAACACACTGTGTGTGCTCACCGCTCACTAAGTACCCAATGGCCTTGGATTTGACCTCCTCACTCAGCTGCCCTGTCTTGTTCAGATAGTCCAGGACATAGATGTTGGGTGCAAACAGGACCATGTTCTGCTCCCCACAGCCAAACGGCATCTGGAGGAGCTGGTGGAGGTTCTGCATGGCAGTGCCCATGATGTCACCTGGAGAGCAGGAGATTTCAGAGGGATATTGACAATACTCAGGGCTGGCTATCATAATCATAAGGAGCTAGGGAACAAGAGAAGCAGGAGATTCAAAGAAGAACAAAATAAAATCTGGATTGATAAAGATCATGGAAGAAAACACAGAACAGCAGAGAAAAAGATAAGAGGAAAATGAGAGAAAAGTTAGGGTACTGGCAGAGAACCCTGAACAAAAGGACATGCAGAAAGGGAAAAGAAAAAGCACAACTGGAAGTGATGAAAAACAGGAGTGAGGTGTGTTGGAGAGCAGGGGTAAAAGCAGTGAGGTAAGAGGCCAAAACAGAAGGGCAGGAACACCATGTGGTTCTTCTGTCAGGCTGATCACTCACCCAGCACTGAGAAATATGCTCTTCCTGAGTCTTGTACCACATTTGAGGGCAGCAAAAGGAAAAAATTCTCTTTCACAGGCACTCCTGAAAGAGAAACAGGACCCAAATCGCTTCAGTGCAGTCCCAAGAAATAGAAGGGAAGGGAGCATCAATGAAATAAGAACACTAGAAATTATTTGACTTCAGTTACTTCATTTTTGCCTGGCTCTAAGGCAATCTCTGTAACATTGTTAGGCACTGTAGACTTTGTCCTCACAGCTTTTGCCTGGGCACACTAGAAAATAGAAAATGGCACTTCTAATCCAGTGTCTGCACATAAGAGAATAGGGATGCAAACTTTTGTGCTAAACTTTCGTGAATCCTAGCTCATCCCCTGAAGCTTAGGCAGGATAGTCCATTCTCTAAGGCTTTCTTCTGTCTTATTTCTCAGGCTTCCAACTGATGGGGCATGCTTTGTTTACCTAAAAATATCAGCCTATCTGGAATATGGTAGAGGCAGCACTATCTTCCTCCTCCAGGCACATCCCACCCATCAAACCACACAGGAACAAACAGAGGGTGAGGAGATTGGGTTTTACCTTTTACACAGAGCACAGAGTTATGGACCATTTCCTTCTCAACTCCTTCAGGCTTGGATGAGATGAAGGAAAACAAGAGAAGTTAGTGAGACAGGAAATAAAGACAAACAGAGGAATCCTTAACAAGGGACAAGGGGATATGTGAGGAGTGAACTGAAGAAGGAGGGGCAATCACAAACACTCTCTGAAATACAGAGCTCTTTCAGATAATTTAAGCAAGTAAAAGAAATACAATCCCAATAGACTGGTGTTACACATGGAGTAAGGACAGGAAAAGAGAGGAGAACACTGCAGGACTATCACATTGGTGACCTGCAACTACTGTACACAGTGAAAGACACTTCACATCCTTGTAACAAAAGGACTGCAGTATGACACCAAGTGCTGTTGTTAGCAAAAGCACACGGTAGCTCTAGGGGGCTGTTCTGAGGAGATGTCTGCAGTACTATTTATCATAAAGCTGCAGATGCTTTAGTTAAAATAAACATGTCAGTTAATCGCAGAAAGGGGAGATGATAATATCTGGTGACAAATATACGAATACCATACCTCACGGTACGCAAACATTAGGGGGTTTTATGATACAGAGAAAAGCTAAGAACACAGAATCCACACCCAGTATAATAAATTAGCATTTTCCTATATGCAGTACTCCCACATAATAGTTCCTCCTGTACCACATAGCATCAGTGACTCTTATTGCCACAGGAAACAGAGTAGTAAGACTTTAGCACATTTTCAATGAGTTTTATAAGATCTGGAGTTTTGAGGGGACTTCTCTATAGGCACTGAATTCACATAGGTGCTTGTGAATCCCCCACCTTCATCATGGTATCAAACCAGAACTTTATAACACTGCGCTTAAGAGGCAGTTTGCTTGGTCACTCCAGTATCAGAGAGGTAGCCTGTGCTGACTGCCAAACCAGTTGGGGGTGTCTCAAGAGGAGGAGAGAGGCTGTAAATAGGGTGTATTGAGACAGGAGGTGACAGGTAGGGAAGGATGAATTAGAGTGTAAGTCCTGCTACAGCAGGGGATAGCGAAAGTTTAGAGTACTATGAGACACATTGCACAGCATTATTAAGCTGCAGTTTTTATGCAGCCCTGCCAGAGTATAAAGATGGTGCATTGTATTGCATAGAATCATAGCCCAGGTCAGGTTAGATGGGACCTTGGAAGATCATCTGGTCCAACCTTTCATGGGAAAGGAAGCCTAGATGAGACTATCTAGAATCCTGTCCAATTCCATCACAACATATCCTACAGCCTGTGGGAAAACTCAGTCCTCCCTTCCATAGCCCACATACCTCCACCAGCAGCTGCCTGATGACTGTGTCCTTTCTCCCTTTCTCAGGAGTCTCCACAATGGCATTGCCACAGGGCTGCTTGCTCTGCAGGGCCTCAGTGCTCACGGAGAACTCCACCTGCCCTGGAGGAGACAGGGGTTAGCCAGCCCTGCCAGGCAGTGCCAGACAATAGAAGTCACTGCCGCTTCACAGAGTTTCAACTTGCAGGCTCATTGCTCATACCTGGGCTCTGGTTCTTTCCTATAAGAACATAGCTGTCTGTATCAGAAGCCACCCTGGAGCACATGAGCTGCATTGCCATTGAAAGGTGACTCTTCCAGAACCTAGTGCACCGCAATGGTGGGATCTACCAGCCCCAAAGCTGTTCAGCACATTGCTACCCCACATGCACACCACAACTCCTACCACAGGACATAACAACAACAGTGAAAACAAAGTATGAAGATCCCATGGGGAATCATCTAATCTCTGGCAGAAATGGAGCTGACAGAGCATTCCTGCTGGCCAGCAATGTTTCTGGCTTCCAAAGATGGTCTGCATAGGCTGTTAAGGCTTGATTGTACTGCATGCAGTGCCAGACACAGCTTTGGACTCTTAAGAGTCCAACAGCCTCTGCCTCCCAAATAACATCAGGTGAGACAGAGACTTTGCTGCAGTGCTTCACAGGAAACTGTTGCTCTCGCACCTGATGCTGAATGGGAAGAGCAGCACAAAGAAACCCTTCCTGCAGTTTTCAGCTTACTGAGACTTTTACCTAGAGATTTAGGAGTCACCAGCCAAGCCACGGTTTTCCTCCCATTCTCACAGAGACAATAAGATTCTTCCTCCTTTTCCACCAGAGTAGCCAGGAAATGAGTAGACTGAGCCAGAGTCACACTGACCTGCCGGAGAGAGATACAACCAGCGAACAGTGATCATGGGAGACAGGGAGCTAGGAAGCCATAGCACTAGCTATTTCTGCAGTATCCAAGGAGCAAAGAGCTAGTTGTGGAGAGCTGTGGGTTCTATGTTTGAAGTATATAGGAAGAATAGCATAAGAATTTTAGAGGTCTAAGAGGTGTACAAGAAGGTACACAAGTACAGAGATGGATTTAAACCTTCCTTACCCTGATGCAGGTGGTCAGGTAGTTGAAAACGGTGGCTTTTAGCGTGAAGGACTCACCACGCACTACAGAGTAGGGCATGGTGAGCTCTGCAAAGAAGGGCTGGAAGGCTCTGAGGGTCACTGTCGGGGACAGGCCAAAGCCCACGTCTGCTGAAGTGCAGAATGCGTTGGCTTTCCACTCGGTGATGGTGTCAGGGATGGGCACACCTAGACCAGCATTTCCCTCAGAGCTGGTGAGGGGCAGACAGCAAGGAAAAAGGGGTTATTTTGATGGCATTTTGGTGACTAACTACCCCTTTTTGCCTACTGAACAGTACTGCCTGTGTGAATGTTTGGGCCATCCCATCTTCTTCCAGACCCACAACTACTCCTTGAACAAAACTAATCATGGTAACTTCATCTCAGAGGATTGCCAGGTGAGCTCTGCAAACAAGGAAGGACTTTTAGGGATTGAAAAGGCTTGGTAAACATGTGAGAATTCATGTTTTCACCTTAAAAAACCAGGTATGTTAAAAAGGAACTAACCCAAGGTGCTTACCTTGTAGGTACTAAAGTCCAAATCCAAGTTTCTGGGAAATATTTTCGGACTGTTTCCGTCAGCAGTTCAGGAGTGGCTGATGTGGGATAAAGTCTACTTCCCAGAGGGCCTGATTCTACTAAGATGGAAAAGAACATAACTACTGATAACTCCAAACAAGGGAGATCTACATTGTCATCATGCTTTGGTCTGAGAAAGTGGCAGTCTATGTGGCAATCAGGAGCTGAGCTGGCAGCAGACATTTGCTGTGGCTTAATGAGCACTGGTACCAACAGCAGTGAAGTTTCAGGGTCAGAGACTACTAGCAGGAGGAGCTAGCCTTCCATTATTTCCTGCTGGTCCCCAGTGAACCTCAAACTTTGAGGGGTAGTAATTCATTAGGTTACCACAAGGATGTTAGAGCAAAGAGTTATTTAAGGCCAGGTTGGACAGAGCCCTGGGTGACATGGTCTAGTGTGAGGCATCCCTGCCCATGGCAGGGGGTTTGGAACTAGATAACCCTAAGGTTCTTTCCAAACCTGACCATCCAATGATTCTATGACCATCTGTGCAAGCAGCCTTTTCCCTTTTAGGTGCCATCTTAACATGACATCCTTCTTCACCCTGCCAGGCCAGCTACCAATGGAACATCCCTTTGTTATAGTTTTTTGTAGGATCACTGTGACTCAGAAAAACACCTCCCTGCCAAATCTATGGTCTACTCAAGAACTAGGCTGAAGATGCTCAAACTAAAAACATGCACCTGGAATTTGAGAGCAGCAAAGAGGGACTTTTTGACTAAAACAAAACCTGGTTCTTCTGAATTCAAATGTGGAGTTCCCAAAGTTTGTCTGTAAACCTTCACAACCCAGCAAAATAGGTAAGCCCCACACTCACACAGAAAGTGAAATTCAGTACTGCTTCTAAGGATTCAGTTCATAACCCCAGCTCTTGTTTCAGGATTCATCCCAAAATACAGACAGGATCTCATTCAATATAGCTGTGATAACAAAACCCAATTCATTTACCGCTTGTCCTCATTGCGACCATAGGTACTCCAGACATGACTGAAGGTGCAGCAAAGCCAAATCTTGCAGGCACGTAGCTCTCAGTGCTGCAATACCAAGGTTTCCTCATCCTGGTATTTGTGAAAACTTTTAAACCCATTCCCTATGGGAGAGAAACTCAACATGTTTTTTTGTTACAGATTCCTGCTTAGGTCTACACAGCAGACCTGTCACTAGTGTTTTACTGCCTCAAAAGGAGAAGCTGTTACTGTCTGTGGATTGGGCCTTGAGATGGGTGCCTGGGTGGCTCAGAGAGACCAAACAATACATCCTTTATGTTTCTAGGGCACTGATTCTAGCCCAGTTCCAGCCTAGGGGTTAGGATGAGCCAGGGAGTGGACACAGTTTTCTCTCGGGAAGGAAATGTCTGTGGCTACAATGAAGCTCAAGGTCATACTGATTTGTTTGGGGTAACACTAATGGCACAGAATTATTTATCTCCCATTAGAACCTCATTTCAAGTCAGCCTCAAAGCTTTCCTTGTATGAACAAAACTTGGAGACTGATCCCTTTTCCACCAAGGGGGAGCAAGACTGGCAAGACATGTGAAGCTTATGACTATCACTGAACTTGACTCTGGATAAAAATTAGTGACAGATCATTCAGAAACTCTTCCCTTATTACATTATATTACATCACATTACATCATGCCACAGACGGCTTAAGCATTCTTAGTCCTTCCCCACTCCACTCTCAAACCATGCAAGAGGGCTATACCTTTAGGATGCTGTAAGTGTCTTCACTCATCTCCGTTACTGGAGAATAGGTGATCCCATCCAGGACTACCTTCTTCACAGGGACACAATCCTCCAGGGGCTCCTCCAAGAGCACGTCTGAACCGTGGTGATAGTCATGCAGTTCTGTCACTGGTAGCAAGCTATACACCTAGGCAGAAACAGCCAAGGTATCTGGCATTTTCAGTATCCACTGTCACAAAACACAACTGAGGTAGTTAGAGGCAAGCACCGTAACAGTCACATCATCTGCACATACATCCATATTGCCATGGTCCAACTTTGTGGTAGGAACAATGGGAATTTGGGAGTCAGAAAAGAAATCCAGATTTGGAAATACTGCAATTCTGTTATGGACAGCATGTTACTATGGCTCAAATATATAAAAAAATTACATTGGCCAGCCCATCTGCATTACTTTGTCCCTGCTCAGGGATTGTCATTTGATGCTTGGCACGGGGGGAATAAACTCTCTTGACACTTTCAGACACTACTCTGAGAAAACTAACCCATGGCTGGGAAGAGTAACTGAAAAATATCATCAGACACAACAACAGGCCAAAAGGAGCAGTCACCTTAAAAGACCTTCCTAATTGCCATCCCTACAGTCACACAAACCCCTTAAGAAAGAGCTGTTGCCCAGTTGTCATCTTTCTGCCTTCTGCAGAGGAAGATGAGAAACAGAATAGGGCAGCTCTCCTGAGTCAGCACTAACAGAAGAAACTGTTCACCGTTTCCACTCCAGCGCTGGGTTAATCTGACCAGGCTCTGACTTAATTCACAGACTAAGCACTTACAGAGCTGGCTGACAGGTCAGCTTCTGGCTTCATGAGGAGAACGCTCTTGTCCACAGCACAGACAGCGCAGAGGGAGTTCGGGGAGGCTCTGAACAGCAAGTGAGCATAAGAGGAAGGCAGGCCTTCAGAAGGAGAGAAGCTTAAGTCCACCTGTAGCCAGAGGAAAAGCTATGTTACAGATGCCCTACTCATGCAGGACCTTTCCCTCCAATTGAGTGCATCAGCTCCAACACTACAAATTGCACATCTGCACACACACACCTCCCTCCCTTTGTGCTACTGCAGAGCTAAGCTTGCTTCCTGCAGTGCCAGAGGAATCAGCACTAACAGTTCTTGGCAACTTCAAGCATCACAATTGCACATCAAACTTTTACGGCAGTTTTGGGGTTTATGATCACTGTGAATGTGATGAGATAATCCCACATTCTGTACTGCACCCAGATCTTGTACGTGGAGAGAAAGCAGGCTTGCTTCTTAGCAGATTCTTTGGTAACATGAGATGCAGTGATGCCCTGGAGCAATACTGCAGTATCTACTGCCTGCTAAGGATTCTGAAGAGCTGGCCTGTTGGCTGAGGCCTGTTAAGACTTGTGTGCCTTCCCCAAAACCTAACTTGCATCTCTGACAACTCCCTGTTAACCTCTGTCCTGGAAGCTCTTGCTAGAAGAAGTTGTCATCACCATCTCACATGACTTTGTAATTAGATGGCTGATTTGCATAAATCCTCCCTCTCCTTAGCAGTATAAACCCTCCTCTAACATGCAATGACCAAAGCATCCTCACAATAAACAGGCTGACTGACAAAGCAGCATCAGCTGCCAGTCTTCCCCATGTCCTAACCAGACCACAGCATGCTTTTTGTTGATACCCCTCCACCTCTCCCAGGGTGGATTCATCATTTTGAGATTAGAAACCCAATATTCCTCAGGAAGTGGCAGCATAAGGGCTGTAGCAACCTTGCCACTAGGAAAAATGTCTGGCACAAAGATAGCACAAAGTCTGTCCTATCTGGTCTGATAACACCTTTGAATTCATTATGCTTTCAGAGAGGAAAGCAGGTTTTAAGCCCGTAAATCACTTGGCAATTGTCTTGCACCCAGACCTTAATGTAGTACATAGTATTAGCTTTAATAAATGACCAAAATTCAGGTGACAATGATACAAGTCTCAAGAACTCATTTATCTTAGGTTTTAGTAGCTCAAGGGACTGCTTTGGCAGTGCCCCATCCAGTATTCAGAATTCCCAGTAAGAATTTTTGAGGTTGCTTTCTTCTTACAGCTCCTCATACATCAATCTGCTCTTCCACAAAAGGAATACATGGGGCTATAAGAGAATAATGATCCACCTGCTTACAGGAAAAAGGTTTTATTGTTCTGCACTCTTTCAGTCTAACTATTGCTCATGCAGCACCCTGTGCCTTGCTCATGGAGCACCACTGTGCATTGCTCAGCAGGTTCAGGAAAGGTTTATCTCCATTTACATGTAAAAGAAATTAAAGTGAAAGGCTGAACTGTACGGAAGCTGACAGAACTGACAAGTATTAGCTTTGCCCACTGGATTGGGGTTGTGTGAGTTTTATTTTTGCTCTGTGACCTCACACGCAGCCACCTTATTGCTGGAATGAGTTTGCATGGAATACACATGTTGCAGTATGACACAAGATACACACACCCCTCCCATCCACCTCCCCCTTTTTCTTACCCGGGACCATCTGTGAGATCAGTGGATGTAACTAGTTGCTAGGAGGGTTTCATCAGTGTAGTCCTTGCTAACACTGTTTCTCCAACAGCTGATCTCCTCCAAGCTAATACAAACCAATAAGTAGGCCTGTCCAGTGTTAGTAAATCTAAAGTAACTAGTTTAGCCAGGTCAAATGTAAATAAGCGAGCTAGAACACGATGCAGTCTGATGGCTACTCCCTCAAGAAGTGGACACATACCTTATTCCTGAAACACTTTTCTACATTGAACTTTGCTGAATCAGCGATCAACTCCCTGCTGGGGGAAGTAGTGTAGACAAACATCTGGGCCACCGGAGCAATATCAGCTTGGATAGGCAGCTGTAGCAAGAAGACCCCATTGGCTACCAAAAAAAAACAAGAGCAAAAAGTTAAGGTACAGGAAACCTGCTTCTCCAGCAGCCAAAAGTCTAGGTTTGACTTCATGCTAACATTTATCCTGGCCTAGATGAAACTCCAGGCCTCCAAGTGGGATGAACTGGTGCTCAGAGAGATGTGGAAGTCTCACTGTCTGACTGAAAAGGCTCATTTCAAGTCCTATTTTCTAGTGCATAAGTATGCTGAATTTTGATTCGGCTTCTAAATACAGACCATCAGTCTGTGTCTCCTGAGCATGCTGGAGCCCCAGAAATGCAGTGTCAGAAGAAAGACAGCTGACACAGGGAATTAGAAAAAATCTGTGCAAAACCTACATAAAGGCAGAGAAAAGAAAGCTCAGACTCATCCCATATTTTAGGGGACATGGAGATGTGAATCCCTGCATTTATATGGAAGCAGCCTGTATGCTTGACACAGTTGTCCTCTCAGGAAACTGACAATTTGGCAGAGGATAGGAACTCACCATTTTCCTGGTCCAAATCCAGAATGTGGGTGCCTGCTTCCTGAATAATTCCTTTGGCCATCACCTGAATGGAAGGAAAAACCCTGCTGTGACTGAGGTTATGCATAAGCCAAACCCTAAAGAGGGGAAATCTGAGAGGAGAGCAGCTGAGCTGTGTGAGACCTCACAACCTGCTCGGCTGCTCTCTGCCTCCCTGTAGCACTATCCCAGTGCTCACCCAGGCAGCACTGGGACATCCTTACTCTTCTGCTCCTAACCCAGATCCTACTTTCTGTGAGAGAAGAACATTTGAAGCATGATGGGAAAGTATTACAAGCCTGTTTCCACAAGCCACAGTTTTCATTTTCAGTTCCCCTACAACTACCAGTGGCAACCTCACTGTGTGGCAGGTGCAAACTTACCAGGTAGTAAAAGACGATTTTCTTCTGTTCCCCTATGGCCTCTGGAGTAAGGACATAGTGCACCCGGACCTCTGTGGAAGAGCCACAGCTTAATGTCTTGGACTTGGGCTCAATTTTGAGGTAGCTATTACTAGGAGAGTAAAAGCGCTTTAGTTGGAGATAGCCATCTTCATAATATGGAACAACCCAGGAATGGTCATAGCAGTAGGGGTGTGTTTTATGAGTTACCTGGAAAAGCAGAAAACACACAGATACTCAAACACGGTTGTCAGGTTTGGTATGTTCCATATTTAAGCAAAAAGGCAGTCTACAGAAAAAAAAAAACAACAAACAAAACCCCATGAGTTTGGAAGATGCAAGATAGGGTGGGGGTATCCTTAGCAAATTATTGGGAATGATCTCATTCCCAGGAGGCTGGAGATTGTCCCAAACAAGCTGAATCATACCCGTTGTTTGTATCGCCTCAAGGGCTCTTTGCCGTAATACCTTGCCCTCTATAATACTGTGTTGGTTTAAACAGAAGAGAAGCTGACTTTCATTTTTCTTCTCAGTATTGGTGCTGGAGAAGGGTTAGTGCTGTTCAGTTCAGAGATTATTAGTGCCAAGATCAAGCTAAGGATGCTACAGAAAAGGAGTAAAAGTCCCCACCTAAGAATTCAAAACCAAAATTGAACAGAACTTTAGGAGCTGACAGAGTCCAGCTTTTCTTAAGACTTAAAGCTTTTTCTTAAAAATTAAAGCAAGAGGAAGATAATTCCCATACAGGAGGGTTCTACGTCAGCATTTCATGTGCCTTATGTGCCTTTCTTTCCTCTCTTTCTCACTACACATGGGAATTCTTGCCTTTTCTTTACCCTGCCGAATTTCGAAAACTCCAAGCACCTGGTGGTAAACTTCTGGATATTTGTTAATGTTTCTAACCTCTGTCAAGAGAATTGTAGGGAGAAGAGAAAACATCATTCCAGACAATCTGCCTATGCCAGGGTGAGGTATTACAAAATGTGCATTTTACACACATACTGCATTCACCACTAAAAGAAAAGGGATGCTCAGCAGCACTTCTTTTTCTCAGATGAACAAACTAATTCCACACCAGGGAGAGAGTTTCTGCGAACAGTTCATACTCTTTTTCACTTTATGGAAGTTAAAAAAAGAAAAAAGGAAAAAAAAAAAGGA
>NDXB01018183.1:13675-68953 GCA_002631895.1 Agapornis roseicollis
AAAAAAAAGAAAAAAAGAAAAAAAAAAAGGAAAAAAAAAAAAAGGAAAACAAAAAAGGAAAATGAGGGCCACTTAGAAACCCTGAATGCCGTATTAAACCCTGAGAGATACAGATTGCCTTAGCTGACCATAAAGGATATTGAGGTGAGATACTTGGGAAATCATTTAATTGAAAAGACAGCAAAGCACTCCACTGTGCAAGTCAGACACATCCTTGAAACTGTTTTGTGTAGGTAGGGCTGGTGATCCCTGGGAGCAGAATGGATTATTAGGATCTTATGATACTACTTCTAATCCTATGTTGCTATTGCCAAGCAGAAGTCAAATAATTACAAGCTAAGTGCAAGTTGACATGGGTTGTTGTACAACTATTTCCACCACACTGGTGTCATGGTTGGCACAAACAAACAGGAACAAGAAGCTAAGTGCTTTTGCACTGAAGTAGAAACTTCAGAGGCCATCCCCTTTCTCCCTTCACCACCTCCTGTGCCCACAGGACTTACCCTAATTCCAACAGAATCTGAGTTTAAGTTGGAAGTGTTCACAGTAAACTGCGCCCTGCCCTCTTCATCTGTCGTGTAGTTGCCTTCATCAACTCCTTCTAAAGAAATTCTCACAAGTTCATTGGCAATTGGAGCACCAGACCCATCCACTAGTTTCACCTGGAAGAGCAAAAACAGTATAGTATAGAAGGAGAGGAATGCCTGTCACTTAAGCAGACTGACAGACCACCAAGCTAAGGACGTAGGGCTCATGTCAGACAAGGAAGCCTCCACCATGCTTTACATGTGCATCACCCATTTCTTTCAGAGTTGCACACTTACTGAATCGTACTTCTTTAGCCCTTATCTCCACCTCCAGGTCAGAGGAGTGGATATAGAAACTGACATACACTCACACTCTTAGGGCTCCGATTAAACAGGTGACTGGAAAAGCATACTTTTACTTAACTGGAAAGTGGAAGCATGAGGACAGAGAGGTAAGCACAATAAGGTCTGTGCTCTCAGCTGCTGCTCCCCACTTTGAAAGCCTGCAGAGGAGACGAGGCCCACAGGGCATAGCAGCACTGAGGTCCAGCATCTTTGCAGAGTGGGTGTGTGTATCTATCCGGCAGGTTCAGCAGCATGATTGTTCGACACTCACGGCATTCTATTCTCATGGTTTCCCTACCTGCCCAAAGAAGGGGATTCCAGGTTTGTAGTGGGTGTCTGAATTCTCAAAGGTAATTTTGGTAATGGTGGTCGTGATCTCAGAAAAACTTGTTCCAGTCAACTCCACTCCTGCAGGAGAAAACCAGAAAAATAACATGGAAGAATTAATTTGCCTTTGCCTGACCAGAATTACTGGCCCTAGCTCCTTTGCTGGACCAGCAGTTACACTGATGTTCCTGACCTCCAGATAGGAAAACTTCAGGATTCCAGAAAAGCAAGAATTTGCTTTCCTCCCTCGCTCCAACTTGGCAGTCTCCTCTGCTGGTATCTTGTGGGCTTACCACACAGCAATTTGATTTAGATGATTCATACCTGTCTCCTCCTCTTTAATCTTAGCCTCCACATGGAGCTTATTCTCATATCCGTTTCTCTTGAGCTGGAATAGCTTGGTCTTTACCATTTCAGAAATGCAGCCATAGTTGTCTGTCTTCTGGAGAAAAACAAGCAAGACCATTATAGTCTCATTTACATAATGTTCATCCAACTGAAGGAATCTACCCCTGTGTTTCTAAGAACTGGAAGTGGAGCTAAATAACCTCTGTAGTTTTTATCAGAACTGGAAAAGGGCACAAATAACATGGCAAGAAGCAATTTAAAGTAATTCTGAAAACATGAGAGCAAAGAATTTGCAACCTCAAGGATTTTTGTGTATGCATTTGAAGTTCGAAACTGCAAACACTTGATACAGAAGCATAAGGAATTACTCATGTGTCTACCAGGCAGGAAATATTTGCAAGTCATCAGGCACATTAGAATATAGCTGCTACTGAAAATGCACAAACTGTGTGAGCGATACATAAACCAAAGCCTGTGTGTGTGTAGAAAGAAGATGACAACTAGTAAAATATTTCCAAAGCTTGCCATCTCTCTTTCAGCATCTTCATGCACAGAGCAGGTCTCCACAGAAAAAGGAAGACATGTCTGCAAGAAAGGTTAGCATTCATATTTTCTTCTAACATAGATAACAACAGCAGTGGCAGAGACAACTGTGGGGACCATACAGTAACAGACACCAAGGATCACAAGAATGTCTTCTCCTTGCTTTCTTGTCCTGACGTATTTCCACAATTGCTGTTACCCCAGCTTCTGCCAACTGAACTCATACTGTTCCACCTGGCCATGCTCCAAACACCACTGAGGTTTGTTCTTGGAGACTTGTCAGTCTGAAGAATGAAGAAAGTGGCTTTTTTCTGTCTGTATTAACCACTGCTGCTAAAGCCATGCTCCTTTCCTTCTTTAAAACTGCATTACTTTTCCCCTGATTTCTGCTCCTCTTCTGCTTCTAACACCAATTCTGATCCCACAGAGTCTCTACTGTGAGACAACCCCAACTCTGTTCTCATCACTCACGCTTTTTCTATCTCATTTCTCCCTTATACTCTACACTTCATCTGACCTTTTTTTTCTTCCATCTCTTCTTTCTCTATAAGCTTCTTGCCTTTACACACATCTTTCTTACATACTGACCTTACCACTATGTTTACCTTCACATTTCATCTTGCACCCAATCTTCTCTCCTTCTTCAAGCTTCCTTAAAATACACAGATTCCCTCCCTTTTTCACACCATGACTGTACATACTACAGCAAGCCTATACATGGCTACAAGGCATACTAAATAGCCAGTGTGACCAGCAGGTGGAAGGAGGTCATCCTGCCCCTCTACTCTGCCCTCATGAGACCACACTTGGATCACTGTATGCAGTTCTGCTGTCCTTAACATAAGAAGGACATGGAGCTGATGAAGTAAGTCCAGAGGAGCACCGAGAGGGTGATCAAGAGGCTGGAGCACCTCCCATACAAAGACAGGCTGAGAAAATGGGGGCTGTTCAGCCTGGAGAAGAGAAGCTGTGTGGAGACCTCAGAGCAATTTTCCAATATCTGAAGGGGGCCTACAAGGATGCTGGATAGGGACTCGTCATCAGGGACTGTAGTGACAGGACAAGGGGTGATGGATTCAAACTTAAACAAGGGAAGTTCAAGTTAGCTATAAGGAAGAAGTTCTTTACTGTGAGGGTGGTGAGGCACTGGCACGGGTTGCCCAGGGAAGTTGTGAATGCTCCATCCCTGGCAGTGTTCAAGGCCAGGTTGGACAGACCCTTGGGTGACATGGTCTAGTGTGAGGCATCCCTGCCCGTGGCAGGGGGTTGGAACCGGATGATCTTACAGTCCTTTCCAACCTCAACTATTCTATGATTTTATGAAATAAACCATACTTTCTCCTATCTCTCTACCCAGCAGAGTAATCACAACTCACCTGTTCAGAGAACTCATCACACACCGCTTTAGCCTCTTCGCCATAGCAGGTGATGGCTGGGTGTTTAAACTTCCGGCAGATGCGGAAGCTCACAAGGCCAGGAACAGGCTTCCCAAATGTGTATCTACCAGCAAAGAGGATTGGAAGAAAACCAGAGCCATTAGGAACGTAAGAGCAAGGGGGAAAAATTACTAGTTCACCCCCAGTGTAGCCAGAACTCTTCCCTAGAGCTGCCTCCAGGTCATCAGGAAATAAATAGCAGAAAGAAATTTGGTAACATTTTAGGATCAAGCTTGGTTACAGAGGCAGGTGCACTGATTACATCCCTGGGAATAACACATAAGTCTTCAGAATTCATTTACCTTAATGCTGATTTAGTTGAGAGGACCCCTCATCTTGGAGAACACGTTGCAAGTACCTACCCCACTGCCCTAGTCTGATGAAAAGGCTTGTGTATGTATGTGAGCTGGGTCTTCAGCCCAAGCCATGGCTCTTCCTGCAGGATGAGTGAATGTTGCTATGTGGAATTGAATGAGGTGTCCCAAAGGTATGAGGGCAGCTGCATCACTCAGAGTTCCTCTCAACAATGACAAGCAGAAGCCACAGTTAAAACATCATTCCCTCTATGACTCAAAAAATACGTTAAAAAACCCTCCCAAAAAACTAGAAGAACAACGTGTTTCTACATGTTACATACTAAGTTCCCCAAGCAATACTTGTTGCCTTTTGTGACATGGTAGATGTAGCCCGTTTGGTCCTGGGACCCCAAAGTGAATGAGAAATATGAAGTACCATATTGCAGTCTCCCAACTGGATTTTCAGCAGCAGCTGAAGAAAAAACTGAAACCAAGAAGGCCTTGAAAGAATGACACTTACAGACCACAAACTGTCACCTTCAGTTTCTCATCAAGAATGGTGATCACCTTGGGCATTTTCACTGTTACTTCGAATTTTGGCAACACTGCAGCAGAACCAAAGGAAAATGGTCTATGTAGTGGAGAGTAATATAGGAACGAGACATGAGGGCTGCTCAAAAGCTAGTCTTACAAATTACCTGAAACCCTTTTGCATCTAAATTATCAGATTTTAGAGGTTTCTGTCACCTGCACATCCCACTGAAGTCACTGAAAATCACAGGCACTCAACCAACCACTGTGCCAGGTAAGAAGACAGGATTCTTATACCAGCTATTAAAATACAGCAGCTTCTTAGATAACACATGGATTATTGGTCCCACAGCAGTTGGATACAGTAAAATAAGAGAATTAAGTCCATAAAGGTCTCCCACAAACATATAGAGCTGGGATTGCAGCCTGGTCTCTGAATTTCCAAAGCATGTAGATCTTACTAATCTGCAAAACAGGAAGACCCCATAGCTTCCCCAGCGACTTGGCAGAGGGTGAGATCACATCTAAGCCCAGCTGCAGGAGGGGAAGTGGATGGTGACTGTTTTAAGACAAGTAGGAGGCATTCAGGGCACAGAACAACCTTGCAATTGAAAGAGGTCAAAGGACTTCCAGATTCATCTTCCAAGACTCATGTCAACTGCATGAGCCAGATCATGACCACATAACAAGGAGAGCTTCAGCCTGCTTGCTGGGGTGGGAAGCTATGTTGGTTGCAACCATCTGCAGGTGTGTATTAGGACACCATTTTATAGCCAAGCAAAAGGAGCTGCACAGAGGTGAGAGCACCAGTGAGAAGTTAAGCCACTAAGGCATCATTTGAGCTACAGGCTTAGTTTATGGGGGGAAAAAGGCAAGTCTGAGCATACAGACAGCCCCAGCCCATACCAAAAGGTGAGGACTTGGGGCCTTAGGTAGTGGAAACCCAGACTTATAGCATGACACTTGACAGGGGTATAACCAACTGGAGATAAAGCTGTAGCCTTAAATCACTTCTGCAAGGAGGTGAGGCTTGTGGCTGACAGCACATTGCTCCTCCTGATGGGAGCTCTGTTGAGGTAAGCAGTCAGAAGAGCTGTACTGCATAGGTTGGGGCTTAATGAGGAGTGGATACAAGTCACTCAAGTCCTTCAGTTTTCACTCCTCAGAAAGGGATGATGCTTGAGAGGGGATGGAAACAGAGACATTCTTCCAGCCATGCTGGACATCCTGGTCAGATCTACCACCCAGTTCAATTAAGCTTTCACGTCCCATGGGACTAGCTGATAGGAACTTGAAACTGAAATGACATTTACCATACTCCTCCACAGAGAAAGGATGCTGAACTGTCTTCCCAGAGGCCTTCTGTACCACCACTCTGTAGGTCCCTTGAATAGGTTCAGAGGTGAGGTTGAAGAACAGCTCGATTAATCCCATGTTTAACTGTGCCTTTGTCCACTGGTACAGACGGTTTTGTTTTGGATCCTACAGAGAATGTGATCACAAGGAGAATGTGAGAACACTGGAAGTCTGCAACCAGAAGGTCTTTTCCCACCCTAACCAGTCTATGATTCTATGATTCAAAGCTGTGAGAGGAGGCCTAGCCCCAATGTTTTAGGAGGCTGCATGGCAGAAGAGGGGGGCACCAGCAAAGTTGTGTGGTGAGCTCAGGGCTGGACAACAGAAGGACCTGTAAACTGAGCCCAGAATACATGTTTGCCACTTTAAGAGTCAAAGCTGTCTACATTCAAATTAATGAAATGGACCTGTTTAATACATGAACCATACAAGAATCATCTTGAAGCCATTGGTCAAGCAATTCTGGCCTGGCTGAGTGCAATAGATGTGAATGTGAATAGAATGTTTTTACATACCTCAATATACACCAGCGGAAACTAGAAAAAGAAGAAAGGAAACAGCACATTTAGACAGAGTGCAAGCAACATAGTCAAAAAAACAGGACTATCACCATGTTTCAAAGAACAAGCTGATCACCCAATGGGATAAGGAAAAATGTTCCTGGTATGGAGAAACAGATGATTTTGAGGTACATCAAGAGTGGGGACAATCCGTTGTCTCAGTCAGAAAGGTAAGCTGACATGACTAACTCTGGATGCTCTGAAATGCTAGTAAGAGCAGGCGTGCGCTCTAATAATGGCAGCCTTGGTCACCGCTGATGTGTTTCACACCAGCATCATTCGTCAGCAGTTTGTCAGACCTTCCCAAGAATGCAGAGGGCAGCTTTACACAGAAATCTGAAGAACAGACCCTGTTAAGATCAGAGGTAGGCCAGGAATTACACAAGTATCTCAGTGTACTGTACTCTCCCCAGAAGACTCTTCTTTCCTCTCTTTCCCTGCATAGATGACTTAAGGCCAAATAACTAGAGAAAAGGAAGTATTATCCTTACCATCTCATTCAAGGGACGGAAGTCTTTATCCAGAGAAACAATTCTGAACAGGACTGATGGAGAAAGGCACAGTGAGGTTCCACAGCGCAGTCACCAATCAAAAGGCATCAGTTGCAAAAACAAACGGTACAACAGAGAATAGAGCTGTTCTCTTCTAAGAAATTCCATTTGTTAGAAAGCTAAGACATATTAGAAAGTTACTCATGTAAGAAATAGCTTTAATAAGAGGATGTTAAGAGCAAGTCCAAGGCAGTGTGGACATCTTACTGATATGGACTATAATCTCATTAATTTGGAACAAAGTTAAATTTAAGTTGCTTTTGTCTACTTTGCAAAGACGCATTTTTACATTCACATAGGTCTTCTAATTTTGTTACAACTAGGCTGACCTTTTAGGAAGGATGAACACAAGCAAATTATTTCAGCACTTGGCTGCAAGTTTGTGTTGGCTCTGAATGGAGAGAGAACTCAGTGCCTCTTTTAGGACATTCATTTCTGTCCAGGACAAATTTAGGAGATCAGTGGCCCAGAAGAAATAAATGGCTCATATAGTTCTCTTCACTAAGCATTAAAAATATAAGCCTTAGCCATGAGGTTGCCATTCTGACCCCCACTGAAAGCAGGAGACATTTGGCCAGCACAATCCAACAGTTTTAACACAAATTCTTGTTTCAAATGCAAATATGCAGCCTTTTGCTGTTACCTGTCTGCCCAGGCTTGTAGATGGGTTTGTCTGTCTGGATGAAGACCAAGCTCTCATAATTCTTGACCAACACTGTTTTGCGGCTCCTGAACTGCAGTGTTGCACCCTTCACTGTTACAGTGAGAAACACGACTGATGACCAGCTATTTGATTTTGGAAGCTGGAGAGAAAGAAGGCAACTATGTTACAGACCACCTTTAAAGACTGAAACCGGCCTTCATGAGAGATCCAATATAATCCTGATGGACACAGCAGAGAGGTGAGGGGAACTGCAATCATCAGGAACAAGAGACCGACCTTCACTTGTCCCATATCCTTACTCATTCCTACTCCTCTGAAGTGATTGTGCAAGGATTGTGCAGCAAAAGAACTCCCAGATCTTCTGCCCAGTATTAAGAAATTCTTACTGCCCTAACCAAAACCCTTCTACCCTTTTCCTTTTGACATTCACAGGGGCAATGGAATAATCCCCGGTCTCTTTCAGACAATGCCCATAGTGCTTGCAGAACATTTCCCTTTTCAAACCAGACATGCCAGATCTCTCTGCATCTCTCTTCAACCGACAAAGTTCAGTCTCCAGCCTATATCTGACACAGGTGCCAAGTTCAGTATCCTGCAGACCAGTTCTTCAGCCTTCAGGCTTAAGATGTCATCTATGCTCTGAGCCAGATGACCAACTTTCCTAGTTGTCCTAGTTGTTATAGTCCCTAGGGCTATCAGTTACATTAAGCTATCAATTTCCTGCTTCCCTCTCTTTTTTAGACACAGGCAACCACAGCAATATGTTCTTACATTAATTCAGTGTACATATCCACAAGGAAAAAAAAAATATCTGAGGTCCAAAAGCTTTACCCCAGTTTGAAGTTACTCAAGTGATAATCTGTGACTGCTGAAGGATGATGTGGAGAGCCATTTGAAGAAGCTGTTCACCACTTCTTTCTCCTGGCCTCTTATCCTCCTGTTCTACACAAGGGCTGGCTTTCCAGGATTTGGCATATCTCAATCGGGGAGCATGTTAAAGAGATCTCAGCAGTGAGAGGGTGTTGAGAATGGACATGAACATGAACAAGAGGGAAGTGAATATTTACACAGTGTTACTCTGGTCTTTGCCCTTACAGTTTACCTTTGGTATAAGAGAATGAGGACAAGATACTCACAGAGAAAGGGACGCAGGTGAATACATCCTTCTCTGACACCACGTCATCGATCAAGCTCCTGTTTTCTCCTTGATACTCGAGTGTGGCACTCAGTGTCACAGACTCATTCAGGTGGGTCAGCTGAACACAGACTTTCTCAGGAGAATCAGTGTGGATCAGAAAGGGCAGTAGCACCATATACTGCCTAGGAACAGAGGAGAAGGACAGGTCAGAAGAACCAGGAACAGGCAAAAAGAGCTGCACAGAAGGAACAAACAAACCAATCCGATTACTACAGCCTTCAATGTACACGGAGTAAGGTGCATTCTCTAGAACCGTAACAAGATTTCCAGCATGTCTGTAAACAAGGGAAAAGCAGAAGGCCAGTCTCGAAAGTAAAATCCCACAGGAAATCCACAATGCAAATGTTTGGAAGGGACGGGTTTTCCCAGGGTCTGGCACAACAGCAGCATTTCCTCCTGGGACCCTGAGTAATGCCAGTGTGGAAAAGTCAACTGCCACTTTTGCTAGACACCATTAGTAGGATCCAGGAGCCACATGACTTGCGGTACCCAGTGAAGAAACACCATTGAGTACACACTGCAAACTGCAGATTTACTCTCATTCCTCTCAGAGACCCAGAACTGCCAGAGTGGTGCCAGACCTTAAACAAAACAACTGGATCATGTTTAATGTTTCCAGGGAAGGAAGCCCCTGTCTCAGCCAAAACAGGGGAACCCTGCTCAGTCCTATACAGCCTCCCGTTCACGGGAGGAACTTGCGGGTAGTATCCCAGTACCCAGAACTGCATCTGGGAATCAATTCACCTAATGGCAACAGTGCTCCCTTTTGGGTGGGCAAGGACTGACCTCTGATGGCCCCTGGGCAGCAAGTAGCTGGGAGAAGAGCTCAACACCTCAGCAGTAAGGTAGGGCATTCCTTTTAGTGGTAGGGGAGGCTCTGACATCTTTATATCCATCATATGCTTACCCTGCTTTTGATGGAAGCACTGCAGCACAGCCCCGCTGTGCTGGGAGGAAAAGACATTGCCAAAAAGCCAGATAAGAAAGTTTCTGTGGAATCAGGATCCCCTCGTGCGCCGCTCCTGCCACACATGTACACGCATGCACACAACACACTCCCTTCACATGCAAACAGGGAGAAAGGGGTGAAGAAGTGATGCAGCACAACACAGCCTCACGGACTTTAACAGTCACAGTATTACAGTGCCACAACGCCACGGGTGAGAAGGGAATTTTCATCCCATTGGCTGATCTGAAAAGTGTGAATTAAAAAATAAAGCCATTCCTGGTCAGGCCAGATCTGTTATTGCCAGTCAGAAAATCACTCCCATCTCCTGGGCATTCAACCTGGGAGCAGGGGAGATCAACCCAAAATGAAACCTTCCAGTGCTTTCCCAAAGAAGTCTGTCTCGCAGAATGTGTAATCAGTTAGAAAAAGTTGCCTTTTTTCAGAAAATTTTGTTGGAATCCTGTCAATCCATCAGCTCACTGCAGCTGCACAGGGTATCCCATAGACCTTTTCCTCTTTAACTTTCCCCTTTTCTTTTCTAAAGTCTCACTGATATCTCAGTTTCACAGACTGCTTTGGGTCCCCCTGAAGCAGTAGTCCCTGTTTGCAGAGGACGCTTTACCAGCCCTGGTGCCTTTATTCCTGGGTGAAGGAAATGAAGAGGATAAGAGACAAAGAAACAGACAGAGGAATACAACCCAAGCCTCCTGCCTGCCCAGAGACCCCCCCCTGCACACGTGTAGCTTACGGCTCTGCAGCCTGCGAGGCGTCTGCAGGAAGGAAGGAGAGAAGGAGGAAGACACTGAGTTTGATGAGCAGCCCGTCTCTCCCCATGGTGCAGAGCAGGTTGTGGTGAGTCAGGCAGACACCCAGCCGGGTCCCGTCCTGCCCGTACTCCCTCTCTGCTCTCCGGGTCAACCCCTTTATACTATCCTCTGCAAACAGCCCAGGGGCAGGAGGAGATAAGGGCTGGGGGCCAGGGCCCATCCGGAAATGGTGAGAGGCAGCAACAAGGAGGAGCTGTGAGTCTGGGCTGGCAGCCAGGTGCCGAGAGAGAGGGGGGGACTGCTCTGAAAGCTGGAGCTGTCTCTTGTTTGGAGCAGGGCAGTCGGCAGAGGGGGAACGACTGTAGCCAAAACCAACAAGGGTTAAGACTATAAGGGGAAGGCCTCCACTGCTATGGAGCTGGCTGCAGCCCTGGTTATGGTGGCTGCTGGAGGAGCTCTTCAAAGTGGGAGCAGGAGACTGAGCTAGGGGTTGGAAAACGCTGAAAACCTTCCCCCTCCACCCAGCCTGCACCCTTGTGCTCTCTGTTCCTGGTCCCACCAGCGCTAATGCCAGGAAAACGGTGCCACGGAGTTTCTGGACAATCAAGTTGTCTAAGATAATCTGGCCTTCACCCGGACAGAAACAGGGACAGTGACATGATGGAAGCTGCCAAAAGTTCAACCCATTAACAGCACGTAACACATTAACTAGGTCCCCACAGCAGCAGCTGTCCTCACACAGCAGGACAGACGTGGCATGTGTCTTGTTTTCCTCGTACTGGCCCTTGTTCCAGGCCAAGTTATTGGCACATCTCATTCAAACTATTGCTGTTTGGTGGAGTCCTTACCGGTTTTATCATGTGGAAGTGCACGTAATGCACTACTATGATAGGCAGTGCTGTATCATAGGGGGAAATTTCTTCTTAACCACTGTCTTTACTGTCTTTATCTTAGCATGCAGCAGAAGGATCAATAGTTCTGATAACTATTACCCTTGCAAGTGTCAGTAGAATACCTGTCCTACTTACAGTCCTAATACAAACTCCAAAGAATAGAGGTCTATGTTAGAGGATGTAAAGCATAAATTTCAGATTAAAAAGGATGCAGAATGAAATTATCTCTCTGTACCTTCCCCTCTTCTGCTACTATTGCTGTCTTCACCAGAGGTCTGGTAAGCTCAGGAATTTTGGAGTTAAGAAATCCAAGTGCAATGTGATAGCAAACCTTCATCACAGACCTCATTCTGCCCTGCCATGACCTGCATAGGAAAGTGGAGGATCGTACTGTATGTTCTTGGGGACTGTACAAAAGACAGCCCAAACTTATAATTTGCCTTCTCCATCTGATGTCTAAAGGTTGCTCTGCCTGCCCGAAAGAAATTTAACCCAGCAAGATCTGCCTTATCCACAGAGAAGAGGATTTGTACATGGAGTGGTCAAAGTGCTTTTGAAGATGATACTTTACATTGGTTTGAATGGGTTGGGAGCCAGTCTCATTGAACACAAACCTTTTGGGAAAGAGATGCAGAACTGACACTGCAGAAGAAAAGAGGGCTACCCTCTTTTGCAAACAGCCAAACAGCCCACACTGCTTCTAAGCCAGCTCCTGATCATTAAGACCTTGGTCAAAAATGTGCTATGTAGTCAGAAACTGAAGATAAATGATTTCAATCCATTGGGGGGGGAGGGGAAGGGGAAGATTTTAAAAGCTTGAGAGTCCCAGTGGGTACCAATTAACGTGCCCAGGTACTGAACAGACACATGTTGTTTGACCTCTCCCATTTCCAATAGCACCTGGGGCCCCAGCAGCCTAATTTCAATGGACCATGTGATTCAGCTGGTAGGAGGTGGCACAAGCAAGGCAGTGGCAATGAATTTTTTCTCTCTCTCCTGCCATTTCTATCTGCTGTGAGTACAACTGGGAAGGCAAACAGGCTTTCTAGAGCTTTTTTGGCAAGACCTGAATTGGTTAACTCTGGGCTCCTCAACAAAACTCCTGCAAGGTGTTGGCCTATCCATGAGGAAAGTGTGTCAGTGTTATTCCTGGATTTCTCTTAGTGAATCTGAAGTCCTGTTATTTGGCATACAGCAAAGGGACAGTTGGTGCATGAAAAATCCTTGCATCTGAACTAAGAATCCTGAGGCATTAATTTTTAGCAGTAACAGAAGTGCTGGTTGGAAGGGAGCTCTGAAAGTTACCTTGTCCATCCTTTCACTTAAAGCAGGCCTGCTGCCAATGCTGTCTGGTGTGACTTTGTCAAATAAAATCTTGAAAACTTCTGTGGATGGAGAACCTACCATTTCTTCAGTGACCCGTTCCAGTGTTACACTAATCTCTGGTGAAGACATCTTTTGTCATGTCAAGTCTCAACTCCACAAGCTGCAGTTGCAGCCATTGCCCCCATTCTACCTCTACCAAGAGAGGGCATGTTCCAACGTCCTTGTAACTGCTTTTCAGCTATTCATAGGCAGTTATTTAACCACTCCAACCTCTTCTTGGTCAGACTAAACAAGCCCAGCTCCCTCTGTCACTCCCATGTGCTCCATACCCTGACTGATTTGGTAGTTCTTCGTTACACCCTCTCCAGTTGCTGTATGTTCCTCTTCAACTGGGGACCAACAGACCAGACGCAGTCCAAATGCAGCCTCATAAATATCATGTAGAATGAGGATTGTAAGTTAACTTGATCTGCCAGCCATGCTCCTCCAGTGTTCATTCACTGCTGCATACAGAGTTCATCCAAACAGAAATTAATTCAAAGAAAATTAGTATATAGCAATCAGCTCTATTGACATGCTCCAGACAGAAGATCAAAAGCTCTGACAAAGATATTTGTTCAGCTGATTTTCATGTAAATGAATATATTTGCTTCAAATCCCTTTAGGATTGTAAAAACTTGAACCCAGAGAAGGATCAAGTACATTGTTGAAAGTAAAATCTGCAGCTGAAAATTCTTTCCCTTCAAAAACCAGTCAACTCTTGAGACGGCCTCATGTATTTACTTACTTTATGTTTCCTGAGCATCTTTTTGGGATGCGATGGAGAGGCCATGTTTGAAGAGCTAAAACTTAAAAGTCTAGTATGCACTGCACTGTAAAATCCTAGGAGAGGCAACATTTTTTGCACTGTTCATAAGGTAAACTAGGTATGCTCAGAGACATGGTTACCTCACCTACTCACACCATGATAACTTGAGAAGCTGGTACTTCAGTGGGGTTCTCTGGTAAAGTCCCTTCTAGGTTTCCTTCTGTAGATGCTACCACCATTTTGACAAAGCAGGTGGTTTCCAGCAGTATTTCAGAGGGCCTGGCAACTTTCTAGGAGTCAAGGACAACAGCCTTTTTTGATAGTTGAGTGGTCGTGAGGAGGCCACGAGGATGATCAGGGACTGGGGCACCTCCTGCATGGAGACAGGCTGAGAAAGTTGGGGCTGCTCAGCCTGGAGAAGAGAAGCTGCATGGAGACCTCATAGCAGCTTTCCAGTATCTGAAGGGGGCCTACAAGGATGCTGGATAGGGACTCTTCATCAGGGACTGTAGTGACAGGACAAGGGGTGATGGGTTTAAACTGAAACAGTGGAAGTTCAGGTTAGATATAAGGATGTTCTTTACTGTAAGGGTGCCTGGGTTCAGCTGTAGCAGTCATTTTTCTCCTTAGTAGCTGGTGCAGTGCTGTGCTTTCGATTTTAGTCTGAGATCAATGCTGATGACACACTGATGTTTTTAGTTGTTGCTATGTAATGGTTACCCTGATCAAGGACTTTTCAGTCTCATGTTCTGCCAGTGAGGAGGGGCACAAGAAGCCAGGAGGAAGCACAGCTAGGATACCTGACTCAAAGAAGCCAAAGGGGTATTCCATACCACAGCATGTCATGCCTAGTATATAGACTGGGAAGAGTTACCCAGAAGGCCCAGATCGCTGCTTGGGGTGGCAGGTGGTGAGCAATTGTACTGCACATCACTTGTGTTTATTGTTTTCTTTTCCTTTTCCCCTTTTATTTATTTTATTTTATTATTCCTCTCCCCTTGTTATTTCCCTTATCATTATTATTATTAGTGGTAGCAGTAGTAGTTTTGTATTATCCTTTTACAGGTATATTATTGTATTATTGTATTATACCTGTATACAGTTAATGGACTGTTTTTATCTCAACCCATGGGATTTACATTCTTTTGATTCTCCTCCCCATCCCTCTGGAAGCAGGGGAGTGAGCAAGCAGCTGGATGGTTCTGAGTCACCAGCTGGGCTTAAACCACAACAGAGGGTGATGGGGCACTGGAACAGGTTGCCCAAAGAAGAGATAAATGCTCCATCCCTGGCAGTGTTCAAGGACAGGTTGGACAGAGCCTTAAGGCAACATGGTCTGGTGTGAGGTATGTCTGCCCATGGCAGAGGGGTTGGAACTAGATGATGTTAAGGTCCTTTCCAACACAAATCATTCTATAATTCTGTAACTCTGGCACATACAAAATGACTTACTCGAAGTAATCCAATCTGAGATGAAAACTCAAAGCTTTTAGCTCCTAGTAAATGGCTTAAAATACCATGCTTGTTTCTTGCAGTTTCCCCAAGTCCAACTGTTGCAGGCATGGTTATTGAAAAGTAGATCCACCCTTCCTGGGAACATTCCCACCTGAAGACCCCAGCTCAGTGAACTCTAGATGAATCTCAGCAGACATCCGCTTACTTTAGTATGGTAAGTCTGCAGTTTTGTCTTCATCTGCCCTGATACTTTCATGTGTTACATCCTCTATGAATGTCAAGCCTCACATACCAGGAATATGCAATTGAAGGCATTTCATAAATGGCAGGTGAGGAATTTGCTGTTGCATTGCAACAAATGGATTGCTCAAAACTGCATTAAACTACATAAGCTGAAAAAAACATTAAGCTGCTTCTTTCAACCAGGTCATGGAAGGATAATTTCTATTATTTGAAAAGAAAATCACTGGGCAGAAACAACAATTTTCTGGTTTCTCTGTAATTTCACAGTTGGTTTTAGTGTCTGTTTACATGTGGTATCAGTCCTAATAACAATCACTTCCACCTTATTTGCAATCCTCCTCATGATTTAGCATTTTCAAATGAAACCTCCGGTGCTTAGGTCAATTAGCTTCTCCCTCATCCTTTTCCACCATGCACCATGCTGCCTTAGTTCTTTCCTCTCATTATTTCTTAATCTCTGTATGTCCTCCACACCTGCCTCCTTAATCTCACCTCTGCAGACCTGTCCTTCTCACCCACCCACCTCCTTCTACCCAACGTGCTTCCTTGTCCTTACCTTTAGCATATCTCTCACAGAACTATAAAGTAGTTGAGATTGGCAGGGACCTCTTGAGGCCATCTGGGTCCAACACCCCTGCTCAAGCTGGCTGCCCAGGACCATGTCCAGACAGCTATTGAGTATTTCCAAAGATGGAGACCCCCACAACCTCTCTGGTGGACCTGCACTAGTGCTCAGTCACCCTCAGGGTAAAAAAGTGTTCCCTGATATTCAGAGGGAATCTCCTGTGTTTCAGTTTGTGCCCATTGCCCCTGGTCCTGTCACTGGGCACCACTGAACAGTGCCTGGCTCTTTGTAGCCTCCCTTCAGATGCATTCTATACATACACACACACTATATATATATATGTATATATACACTAATATGATCTCCCCTCAGCCTTCTTCTCTGACTCAGAGCTGTCTCAACCTCTCTTCATAGGAAAGATGTTCTGGTCCTTTCATCATCTTTGTGGCCCTTTTTCACTGGACTCTCCAATACATCCATGTCTCTTTTGTACTGAGGATCCCAGAACTGGACACAGTACAGTGTGCTGCCTTCCCAGTGCTAAGCAGAGGGGAAGGATCATCTCTGTCATACCTCCCTCAATCTGCTGGCCCTACTCTGTCTAGTGCAACATAAGATACCATTTATCCCCTTTGCAGCAATGGCACATTACTGGCTCATTTCAACTTGGTGTTCACTAGGACACCCAGGTCCTTTTCTGCAAAACTTCCTTCCATCTGGGTCACCCCCAGCACGCACCGGTGCATCATCAAGCAGTCTGTCAGTTACTGCTCTGAGTGCATCAGACTATAAACTGCAAATCCAGACCAAGGGTAAATTGATAATAGTAAATTGGAATATAGTATACTGGCATAAATACAAGAAATTGAAAATTAATAACATTTGTCTTCCTTTGTTGGAACAAAATCTCTGGCTGGAAAAAGGAGACTTTTCAAGTGTACGGAAATGCAACCTACTGTCCCACCCTTAATGTTCACTGTGGTTTTATGTTCTTCACACTCTTAGCCTGTCTTTGCTCTATTTGAACTGAAAGCTCCTTGTAGTAAGGATTTGTCCACTGCTTCCCCTCTCTGCAGTTATGAAATTGTAGAGGGAGAAACATGTTCTTGGTCGATTCAATGCTAACACACAATTAATTGTGTTCCTTTGACTCTGGAAGTTCCAGCCTCTTGACTCATTTGGTTGAAGTTGGCCTATAAAGCATGGAGTGCAGCTGATTCCTTCCAACAGAGAAAAGTAATGACATGGGTGCATACTTTTGGTCCAATACAGCACTAGCAGTTTATTTTCACTGCTGGATTTACAGAAGTTGAAGTCCCATTTCTTCTTTCCTGCTCATAGTACTGGAATGCAAAAGGAGAGGCTGCCACTGGCAGAAGCCTGTTTATAAGTTTTCAGCACTGGAAACCAGGCTTCATTTTCCCAGTCCTGCTAGCACCAGACAATGGAGATGCAGAGAATGGAAATGAAATCTGATGCTCAGGAATGGAGGAATGGCCAGCTCACCCTCAGAGATCTGAAGACCCAGCATCTGTTGTGACAAAAATTTTGTTTGCCCTTATATGACACACAAGGCAAAGACTAGGCCAGGTAATGTGTTCCAGGTCTCATCTGGTCATAAACAGCAGTAAGCCAACACATGGTGATTGAGAATGGACCTACTGCTGATGATAACTCACCATTATGGGCAACAAACCCATCCCTGCAAAACACCTTTGTGAGGGTGTGAAAGAGGCAGATCCTTGGTCTTGTGTAGACCTTTGGTTTGCAGGACAGTGATCCACTTGCATCACTGAGGAGAGGTTATGAGAAGAAAATGCACATGGGATTTATCTAAGAGACTTCTCACAGATCCATGGAGCAGGAAATTCACAGCTGGAGGCCTGGAAGTGATCTTTCATCAGGACAGCACAGCGTTGCACAGGGCTGTTAGAGAGGATGCTGCAAGAGACATAGAACAAAAATTAGACTGAGAGAAAATGCTGAGATATCTCCAGGAGGTGAGAAAGAAACATCTGATTTTGAGGGTGGAGCCCAAGAGGAAGTGAAAGAACCCAGCCTCCAAAGGACAGCTGTTAGAAAACAATACATGCACCCATAAAACCATAAAACCCTGGAGATCACAAATCTAATTAAGTTTGCCACTGTGGAACTGAAAAAATAACCAAACATGGACATGGTGCCCTGACAGTGAAAGTGGTACCCACCATCCTGAGAATGGCAGTGCTGAGAGTTTCATGGAAAGATAATCATCTGCAAGCAGTTTGTAAGAACAGAAAGCTGGATTTAAGAATGGAACTAAACCAAGTTCTTAGAGTACCCACCTACTGTCAGTGATCTTGAGAGAGTTTTCTCACTGGATAAGTGTTAGGCACTAACTAGTTTCCTTCACTGCCATAAAAAGGAAAGGGCCAGGCAAAGTCACTGGACCAAATCATAATGTTTTCCCTCATGCAGAATGCTGAGTTTTGTCCAAGACTGAGCCAAAATTAAGGTTCTTTCCTGGGCTGGCACCAGTAAAGCAGCAAAGGGCTGGGTCCTCACACCCAGTGCCACCATCACTTGGCAGAATGGGTGCAAAGTGACTAAATCCGGTTAAGCCAAGATGGACCATATGGTTTTCTGACTGAGCAACTGAGTGAGCAGTACAGGTAAATGATTGCTGATCTGAACAGCTGGAGGGAAGTAGAGAGTGAGATACTAACATTAGTCCTGCTTTTCACATGTACAATAACAGCCTTTACAAGGTGCAGGGCAGTAAGAAGTAGACCCTTTTGAGTTCAGTGCCATACAGGTGACAATCAAATCTGCCCAGGAAGAAAGCTACTGAAATCTGATGCAGGAACTCTGGGCATTTTGGAACACCAGGCAATCTGAATTAGCACTGTTGTTTTTAAAACACAATGAAACTCACTTGGTGCCATTAAATATAGAGCCATCTTCCCAAATCCATCCAGAGCCTGTGCTGTTCCTCAGTCCAATCCAGAAACAGTCTGGTTGAATACTCTTGAACAGCTCCTAGAAATGGTGATGAATTACAAAGTGACTAATGAAAGCCAGCCTGAAAATGGAGGTAAAGATATGTAAACAGAACAGAGAGCAAGATATATCCCCTTGCCTATTCCATAAATGGCTGACAATACTGCTTCTCCACACCTTTTAAACAGGAAGATCAGCCCTGCAAATCACGACTGGAATAAAAACTATGTGTACACTCACAAGGAAGTAAGGGTGCTTTCAAGGGTCCTAGACAGATTCTTCAAAGGCCATTTCTCAGGGCAACATATGTGAGCCAACTGCACCCCAGTTTCCTGAAGTATCCTAGACTTTATGTAGAAACATATGCTATTAGTATTGATGCTTTACCATACAGCTAGCTAGCAAGCTAATACAGAGTATTAAAGGTAAAATCAGGTCAGGGCAGGATGTGCAGGCACTGACAGATCTGTGTAAAAACCCCAGGACTAATGCTCTTTACATCTTACACAAACATTCCTCCTACGTGTTTTCAATATTCATTTCCTTTTGCCTAACCTTTAACTCCTGCTTACTGTTTAAAGGTGAAGCCTGCAACCGAAACTCAGCCCTGAAGTAAATCCCCTCCTTAAAAATAAAAAGGAATAAAGGCAAAAGAGAGAACCTTGTCCACATTTGCAAAGGAACTAAACAACAGTAACCTTTCAGTGTATGACTGGGATCCATTCTTCCATCTTTATCTCCTGCTGACATAAACAAAGCCTCACAGCAGACATCTTTACACAGGAGCATTAACAAAGTGATAAACTTGGTAAAGTGGTGGGAATAGGAGTAGCTTGAGGAATGCTTGAGTGTTGCTGGTGGTGTGGAGGTGACTGCTTTCCTGACAAAGGGAGGTTGAACTAGCTAGGAGAGTCTTGCTAACACAGGGAAGTCTGAGCAGGGACAATAGGTAACACTAGCAGCAGAGACAGCAGTAAGAAAACAGCTGGACCAGGGAGGCTTTCTTCATGGAGAGAAATGGGTAATGTAGGGAAGACAGGTATTTCCCAAGGAATCAGGATTTGCTTAAGCAAGTGTAAGAGGTTGGTACATAGCTCCAGTTGAGCAGAAACACGGCTTTGTAAGCTCCCATAGAACATCATACAATGCAACTTCTGTCCAGGGGCTGGAAGCTGTCCATGTTCAGTGGACCTGAGTTAATAAGTCCTGGCTTGCACAAAACCAATCAGGTACTTCTGCTCTACTTAGGCAGATGTGCCTCACCTCCCTAGTGATCAGCTTTACCCATTTCTTCTGTGGTCATACATGCCACTGCCCACAGTGAGCACCTACTAGACAATGAGCAGTGTAACAGACAGTTTCTGATTTCACCAGCATAAGAATACTTTTGGCAGAGAGGGGAAGTAAGCATTGAAAACAGACTGAGAAAGAAATATCTATGCAGGAACACAGACAGTGGCAAAGGTCACTAAGCAGGAGGAGTTGGAGTGGCTGCAGGGAAGAAAGGCATCATTTTTGCAGAGGGAGGATCTCTGGAGAGTGTGGCTGTACTGGTTTGTCGGCAATGAGTACAGTGACTGCACAGTCTTTTCCTGTAATCATTCATAACACTCATGTTGGGTATAGAATGCAGGTGGAGAGGGATGGTGGAGAAGGCTGTCTCCTAACACCTTTCATAGGATGATTTTGAGTAGCTGACAGTGACCATCGCCTCTCCCTTCATTTTGCTGCTTTGTCTGCTGGAAACATCTAAGGTGTACACTGAAACTGGAAGTGCACTATTAACATCACAGTCGTAAATCCTTCCTCTCCTTTAAAGACAAACTCTTGCCAGATTGACAGTACTGCTTGGATGTCAGTCGCTGAGGTATCTGCAAGGAAACTGAAGGTCCTCAGAGAATAAGAAAACCATTACCATTTCGCTGGTATCACTGATCACCAGGAGATGAGCTCCCTGTGTCCCGCAGGACTGCCGGCTGGAATGCCAGTCCTTCTTCTGCTTGGAGAAGGAGTAGCAGCTCCCTCTGTAGGCGACCCACTGCTCAGGGCAGCGTGGCTGGGAGTTACCTATAAAGGAATCCAACTACCAGCTTTTTTCTACCATTAACCAACAGAAAGACACTTGTCAGCAAGGATTTGCTGAAAAGCAGCTCTTCTGGATATTTGCAATGCAGAAAACACAAGTGAGGAAAAGCATCTAAAAATAACAGTGCATGAACACTGAACTTCAGATCCTCTGTGCAATTTCCAGGTATTTGTACAAGTCACATGCACTCTGATGCTGGTGCAATACTGCCCGCTTCCCCCCACCCCAACCCCACCGGGTTTCCTCTGAACTGCTCAAGGTACCTAAGAACCAAAATTGGCTATCTGAAAGCAGGCAGCACTCTGGGTGTGTAAAAAATAAGGGGAAAAAATGACATCATTCTGTGGGTAAAGTGTGATCATCACACTTAGGTTGAACGAATTTTAAGCAACAAACAGTATGTTCTTCCACATAGCCTGGAACCTTCTGCATGCAAGCAGAAGTGTTACAGACCTTGTGTCTTTAATCTGTAGTATACAACTGTAATTGCTGCAGACAAGTCTACAGAAACCTTTCAGTATCTTTCACTGTTCCTTGCAATAGGATCTGAAATGGGTTGCCTAGGGTCTGCACAAGGAGTACATACTTCACAATAGTCTGGATAGGCAGTTGGTATGTAAGGCTGGTAGAAACCTAGAATAGCTTCTGGTTTAACCCCATATATGGAATTCAGGATCTGTGCTCCTGTGTCTAGATGATTCTGTGGTCTTTGGTGATGGTTGCTTATCCTCAGCACCCCTTTGTGTACTTACTCATTTTCCATATCAAAGCAATCGCTAGGGAGATGCTCAGTATCCCAAAGCCTATAGCCAAGCCTGGCACAACTTCTGGCCACAGACAGGGAGCTGTAAAAGAGATAAGAAACCATAGTAAACAGGAGCAACATGAAAACTGACAGTGGTTTTACATAGTTTGCTTGTGTCCCGGGTGTTTCCGTAAGGAACTGAACTACTTAGAGATTGCTGTCTGTCTACACTCTGCACATCGCTGCCATCACTCTCCCTGCCCATTGGGAGCTCCCCATACCCCTGCCCATTAGACCAAGGCCTCATTTACGCTGGGCTAGAAGCCATCATTCCTCCCCTGAGCTTCCCAGGAGGTTTATGTGTCTGAGCTTCCCAGGAGATTTATGCGTGTGCAGGTCAGCCACATCTCAGCCCCCACCTGTTTTATTAATCTCAGTATGAGAGCTACAGACAACAGCACTTTCTTAAAAGCAACAGATGTGCAGCTAATGGTTACTGATGTTGAGGCAACCAGGATTTCTCTGTGCTTCTCCATTAGGTTTATTTACCACATCCTACGCTTGTGCTCCAGAATATTCTACCCAAGTACAGCAATAAAGTCCCTGGTGAAGTTTATGAAATCTGAGGTGCTTCTCTCTCAATTATGTCACAAGACCCAAAGAAACATATTTGCACTCCCCAAAAAGGCTAGGAGTCTAAGGAATAAGATGGACAAAGGGGAAGGCTATCTTTAACCAAAGACACTACCACAGCAAGTATATCAAAAACTTGGTGGAAGAAGGGCTGTGAGCAACATGCCATAGCAATAGGATATGAAATACACAGGCAAGACAAACAGAGGTGTTCTCTCAAGCCAAATTAGAGCCAAGTTAAGTTAAATAGCTAACTGCATCAAGAAATAACAGTAACAGCATCCCCACAGACCACAGGAATACTACTAAATGCACAGGGTTGGAATTACATTATGGTCTGCCAGACAAGGATGGTGACAGCACTTATGAACCAGAAAAAAATAAAAGCACAACCAAAACCCAACAGAGCAACTGTGAGGGAAGCCCAATGATGACAGATTTCAACTGATGTCATTGAACTATGAAAACTCCATGATGCAGAGACTGAATGCTCAAACACCGTCAATAGGCATCTCACAGAACGGCAAGCCAAGAACCACAGAAAGCAAAGCCGCTCGTGACTGCCCTGAGCCATGCTCAGAACACCCTGCTCACCACGGCTCCATCCAGCAGTTTCTCTGCCACAGTGAACACAAATGCACTGAGATTCAACAGAGCCAAACTCCGGAAACAATAACAAAAAGGCACTGCGGTACAATGATTTCAGAACGAAAAACTACAGGAAAATGGGGAAGTTTGTCAGAGATTAATCAAAAGGAATGGCTAAAAGAATAACATAGGTGTAAGCAGTAAAAGTGAAGACTTTTTTTTTAGGACCTCTCGGTGGAGGCTAAAAACAAATGCACATCACGTATCAAGAATATTGTGGGAAGGACAAAGAAAGCCAGCGCTAAAACAGAAGGGGAAGGGACTTCACTTGAAAACAAGAATGAATCCTTTAAGCACTGGAACTTTGTCCAAATACAGAAACTAGACCAGGCCAATAAATTAATACGAATTAATCTAGTTTGACCTTAGAGTGGTTTGCAAGTTCACCACTTTTACGACCAGTTTCTGTTTGATAGTAATATGATCTTAGAACCATTTGCAGGCTCACCTGGTTTTAACTGGTTTTAAGACCAGTTTCTGGATTATAGCAGTGTATTTAGACCTGCAGGTTTGGCTAAAAGAAGTTTCTAAGGTAACAAGGGAGAGCATGAAGGAGCTTCACTGTGTCATTCTTCTGGTAGAAAGATCTTTTCTAAGGTAAAGGTTTTGGCTCTCTTCCTGAAGCTTGCAGGATCTTCCAGCTGTCCCACTTGTGATTAAAAACCAGCAACTTCATTTTTTTATCTTTATTACAGAACAAAACCCCATCTCTTTTCACTTATAAAATACAGACAACTTTCAGCTACAACCTACTCCTCAGCTTCATGCAAGCATAAATGGGAGAACTGAAGGACTTGAACTCTGTTCCTCTTGTAAAGTCACCTTTGTGTCTCTGATAACCTGGGTTTTGCCATTCGATTGAGCCTTTAGAGAATGCAGATAGGCATGCAGAGGTTAAGAGGTAGGGTGGAGCTGTTTCTCTGCAGATTACAACTGAAAACAAAGCAAAAGAGGATAAATATCCTTTGAGACATAATTCTTTGTTCTGAGATCACATTTATGAGGATTTGCACTTCTGGTTTCCTTCCTCTCTTGCCTCTCAAAGAAGCTGTTTCTTCATTCCTCCAGACAGCTGGCCCTAATTTTAGGGAAAAGCACTTCCAGCAATGACAATCAGTGAAAGGGTTAATCTTTAAATGTTAGCACTGGGCACTGAAGCTGGTGCCTCCTGGCAATGAACACAGCAGTTCACCCTCTATTGTTTCAAACCAATTGCAGAAAAAAAGGAAATGACTGGACTCAGCATCAAAACAAAATCCCAGGGCACCTCCACATCCAGAGCAATGGGAGAGTTCACTTCAGGCCTTAAAAGTGAAAAAATATGCCCCTAGATAATTTAGGGAGGAAAAAAGTGAAGTGGGAAAATCATATTGAAGTATTTGAGGAGAATTTAAGCCTCACTTGAACCTTAGGGATCAATCCAGGAAAGTGGAATTAAAAAGTCCATAAATTGAGGTTTTTATCCCTTATGGAAGGGAGACACTGCACTTCCCTTTTTTTAAAACAGGTTCAGGGGATTGTGCCTGATCCTCAGCCCCAGGACTACATGTGAAGCTCTTGTAGAAGAGGATCAGAGAAGTATCTGAGATAAACTTGAAACACAAGAGAGAAAACTGGATAGAGTATCCAGAAATATTTCCATGTAGTTGTCTGAGGAACTGTAGGAAAGTCTCCCCAATGGAAGGGAGAGGGAACGTTTTACCTTATGTAAATATCCAGTGTTATAACTTTCCAGCATACAGAGCACCATGCTAGGTCTCCCAGTGCCCTGGAGAAGTGACTGTAATAGGCTGCAAGCAATATGACCCAATATTTTTAGGTTTGGGAATCCAAATTCAGTTCAGAATCTGAAAACTGTTAGCATTTTGTAATTCAAGTGTTCTAGGACAGTCTGAAGAATATCTTTGAACTGCCCCAAATAGCTCACTCCCCTCAGCTCCTGCCTACGTCAGTATGGGAGTAGCATGACTACTTAGGGCGAGGGAAGAGAATTTGAGAAACAAGGTCCTTGGCTAAGGCACAGACCTGGTTATTGCTGTCACTACAAGGGTGCCACACAGGCTAATGTTGTCTTAAGTGACTGCTAGACTGACATTTTGGTAGTGTGGCATATCTAAAGCTCTCTGGAAGCCAAACAGAAGACAACCAGAACAACTCTTCATTTTCAAGGAGTCCATGAGTGCCAAAAAGAGCCGGTTTGACCAGAGGACTGATCTATACACCTGTGATATACTTGTGATACTGCATCACAGGGATGACTTGGTAGCAAATGTGTGCATTTGGAAACAGAGATGAAATACGTGAGAGCATATCTCTCAAAAATAATGGAGGCAGGGACAGAGTTGAAAATAAAGATCTTCTAAGGAAAGGGATTTAAACTGTGGTCCCTAGGGACTCCTCACATGAAGAAGAGAGCTGGGAAATAATCAAATCATATGTACACAGAGTATGTTAAAAGATCAGCTTCCTTATCTTATGCCCTAAGACTTCAGCTCAAAAAGATGAAGGTACATGAAGGAATTTGGAGAGGAGGAATGTTAAGAAGAAAACTGTAAAACATCTCAAGATGGCATTGGGTAATCTCTACCTCCAACAGGGTGGGAGTGAACACAAATGGCAGGGAATGAAGAGATGCCCCTGTGTCTTCTGATGCAACAGAAAACACTATTTCTAATGCATGCAAAAATAAGACTGCCTTCTAAGCAAATGGAGTGTGATTGCCAGAGAGGAACCTGGTGATTTCTGTGCTGGTTTTGTTTCCACAGTGCAGCAAGTGACCAGGCAGCACTAACAACTACAGATATATGTAGTCATTCTGATCAGGGCATAGAATCTAGTATCCCACAGTGAGAGCCTCCTTGGTAACAACAGCTTGGAGGAAAGCTGAGGTAAAACATTAGTGTTGCAGCTGCAACAAGCTGCAACACAACTTGTCTAAAGCACAGAGGCGTTTAGAGGAAAAGCAATCAGCTCATGGGAAGGAGACACAAGGAATGATCACCAATGCAAAATCTCACTCTTCTAAGGTGGTATTTCTCAACTAAACAAGCAGAGAAATTGCTCAGTGTGACATTTGCAAGGCCTGAGCTGGGGGAATGGAGTGGAAATAAGGAAAGCAAAAAGTCAAAGGAAAGCACTAAGAAAATCTTCCTGATAGTAAAACACCCTGCAGAACTGGCTCAAGGCAGGCGCTGAAAATTTGCTCACTGGGAGGTATGTAAAACCAGAACAGAGAAAACAGAGGAAAAAATGTATCACAGAAGAATCCTGCAGAGCCCCACGGGAGAGAGCCTGGATGATCTCATATGCCTCCTCTGTCTCTGATCTCTGATTAGCATACGCCTCTAATTTATCTGTACTCACATCTCGCCTGCCCTTCAAAGAACTATTGCTGACAATCTCTTCTTGCTGACAAGCAGACAGCTTCAAAACTGCAAACTTTTTCTGGAGAAAAGGATGCCTAGGTTGCACATCCTGGAGTAGCCACCGAAAGGGGACTGACAGAGAAAGGGAGGGAAAACAATGCAGGGGCTCTGATCCACTGGCTTTTGTCACATTAAAATACTCATGATAGTTTTAGAACCAAATAACAGCACCATAAGCAGGCACTCAAAATCGGTGGCCAGCTCAGAGTGTAGATCTTGCTTTTGCTCAATAGAAAGTCTTTTGTCGACCTACCTCATGCAGCTTCCTTACCTCTTTTTTCCCGTGCAGCACTGGTCCTAGGCAGAGGAGTCTGAGAGAATCTGACAGATGTATAAATTATTTCCTCATTCTCTTCAGCTGCAGAAGTTTCTGATCTGCTTCCCTCCATGCCAAAGCAAAGACTGCGTATGACAAGATGTTTCGATCGACAAGATGTTGAGCGACAAGGCTCAACACCTGTAAAACAGGAAACCTGAGGCTACATTCAGAAGACAAGAAATGTGAATATGAAACCTCAATTTTCAGCAGCTCAAAATGATCCAATCTACAACAGAATGGAGAGCAGTGGAAGTGTAACAACTTCAATTTCCTAACGTCATCAGGGATGTGTTATGACCAGCTGTTAGTGGGACGAGGTGACTAGCCACGAAGTTCATGGGTATTCTAATTGTTGACAGTCCAAGAAGCTCTGATGACACTGCTGCAGTGACTGTGATAACGTGTGGTGCTCTGCAGAGCTCCTCCTCGGGACAGAAGCAGGCTGACAGCAAGATCACAAGATTAAAAAGGTGAATAGCAAGAGTACAAGGTGAAAAATGACATAAGCAATGGCTACAGCAAACTGGCAGCCCAACCGCTGTCAAAAAGGAAGTAAAGTTGGACAGCATGAGTTTCAGAAGGAAGCTTTGTGAGCTTTGGACACTTCTACTGGGAACTCTGTCTACACCCAGCACCCAGTGTGAATGTGCTCGAGGCACAGGCAGGCACTGAGAGCTGGCATCCCTCCAGATCCTCTGATTCAACATCTCAACAGCATCAGTACAAGAGAGATATGGACATACTGGAGTCTAGCAATGGGCAACAAAGATGGTAACAGGACTGGAACATCAATCTTATGAGGAAAGGCTGAGAGAACTGGGACTGTCTAATCCGGACATGTTTTTGGGGAGGATCTTATTAATGTATACAAATACCTGAAGGGAGGGTACAAGAAGAGACAGACTCTTTCCAGTGGTACCCAGTGACAGGACAAAAGGCAATGGGCACAAAGTGAAACACAGAAGGGTCCCTCTGAACATCAGGAAACACTTTTTTACTGTGAGGGTGATTGGACACCGGCATAGGCTGGCCAGAAAGACTGTGGTGCCTCCCTTCCTGGACAGTTGTCTGGACATGGCCCTGGGCAACTGGCTGTAGATGGCCCAGCCTGAGCAGGGCATTGGACCAGGTGACCTTGAGAGGAACCTTCCAAACTCATTCATCCTATGACTCTGCAATCTTCTTCTGAAGGAGCTGTTGTGGTTTAAACCCAGCTGGCAACCAAGTACCATGCAGCTGCTAATGCACTCTCCCCCTCCCACAGGGGGGTGGGAGGAGAATTGGGAAAAGGTAAAAGGTTGAGATAAGCACAGTTTAATAACACAATGTAATAATACCACTAATACTAAATACTAATAATGAAAAGGGAAATAACAAGAGAGAGAGAAAACTAAAAATAACCAGGAGTGATGCACAATACCGTTCCTCACCACCAGCTGACCAGCACCCAACCAGACCCAAGCAGTGATGGCTCCCTTCCAGTTTATATACTGGACATGAGGTACGGAATACCCCTTTAGCTAGTTTGGGTCAGGCGTCCTGTCTCTGCTTCCTCCTGCTTTCCCATGCCCTTCCTCACTGACAGAGCCTGAGACTGAAAAGTCCTTGATCAGGATAAGTGCTACTGAGCAACTACTAAAACATTGGAGTGTTTTCAGCATTCATCTCAGACTAAAGCCAAACCTCAGCACTGCACCAGCTATTGGGAGGAAAATCAACTCTATCCCAGCCAAAACCAGGACAGTAGTAAAGATTGACCATTGATGAGTATCATTCAAGCTGTGCCAGGGGAGAGTTAGACTGGATATTAGGAAAAAAAGTGCATGAACTGTTGGAACAAGTCCAGAACAGGGCCATGAGGATGATCAGGGGACTGGAGCATCTCCCATATGAAGACAGGCTGAGAAAGTTGGGGCTGTTCAGCAGCTGCGTGGAGACCTCATAGCAGCCTTCCAGTATCTGAAGGGGGCCTATAGGGTTGCTGGGGAGGGACTCTTCATTAGGGACTGTAGTGACAGGACAAGGGGTAATGGGTTCGAACATAAACAGGAGAGGTTTAGATTGGATATAAGGAAGAAATTCTTTCCTGTGAGGGTGGTGAGGCACTGGAATGGGTTGCCCAGAAAAGCTGTGAGTGCTCCATCCCTGGTGGTGTTCAAAGCCAGGCTGGACAAAGCCTTGGGTGGCATGGTTTAGTGTGAGGTGTCCCTGCCTATGGCAGGGGGTTGGAACTGGATGATGTTAAGGTCCTTTGCATAGTCTATTCTATTCTATTCTATTCTATTCTATTCTATTCTATTCTATTCTATTCTAGAGTTGCCACCCCTGGAGGCATTTAAGTCATGTATCTGTCCCCTCAAACAAGTGCCTTCTCTAGCATGTTAACAAGTTGGCTAAACCCAGCATTACCTTCTTGATGAGAAGATGCAACCGCCTCAGAGGTCTAGCACACAACACCTGTTACGTGGGGATGAACCAAGGGGGACCGAGGCCACAAAGCAGTTTTATGGGGAGTGGTGTCCCTTGCTTGGCGGTGCCTAGTGGGGAACAGCCCTGTCCTTCTGCTGCTGCCGTGGACAGGGAAGAAGCCGGTAACGGCGGGCTGCCGCTGGGAAGCCCTTCGCCTTTTCCCCGGCCTGCACGAGGCACCGCGGGAGCTCGGCGGGCGGCTCCACCGCCCCGCGGGCACGGTGGCTCCGTGCTGCCGCTGCGCAGGCCGCGGGAGGGGCGGGGAGGGGCGGGGCGGGCCGAGCGGCCAGCCGTGCCTCCCCGCCATTGGGCGAGCGGCTCCCGCCTCCAGCCGCGCTCTGCGGTGCCTGCCGGCTCGGGGGATGGCCGGCGGGCGCGGCTGAACCGCCCTCTACGGACCTTCATCGGTCATTGGAAGAGAAGCGAGGGGAGGCGGGATCTCCGCGCCTTTTCTCACCGTCCATTGGATGAAGGAGAGGAGGTGGGCTCCAGCACCGCTCCGTCATAGGCTGGAGAGGGCTTTAGGAGCCGCCCCTTTCCACCGCCTCTCTTCATTCGCTGAAGAACCGCCAGTGAGCGCGGCGATCCCGCGGCACTCGAGCTCCTATTGGCGGAGAGCGCCAGTTCCGCCACGCCCTTTCTGGTTCCGGTTGGTGGGGTGGGCGAGGGGAGGCGACGGGGTCCACGGCGGAGGTCGGTGCAGTCCGGCGCCGTACGGGCCTGCGGTCCTCGGGCCGTCCCGTCCCGTCCCGTCCCGTCCCCGGCGGCGGCGCAGCATGGGATGTCCTTGAGCGGCGGATCGCTCTTCCCTAGGAGCGGTCGTGCCCGTGCCAGGCGGGGGGAGGCCGGGCGGCGCCGGGGCAGCGGCGGCAGCAGGTGGGTGCGGCGGCGCGGGGTTGGCGGGTTGAGCTCCGGCGGCGGATGGGAGGGGGAGGGCAGGGGTGCCCGAGGAGCAGCCGCGGGTCTGGGGCCGCACCCTGACCAGGGTGAGCGGCTCCGTCCCAGCGGCGGGCACGGCGCAGGCAGCGGGAAGCGGCCGGGGGAGCAGCGTCGCCGCATCCATCCCTTTTTACATCAGGCTGAGTGCGAGGGGGGCGCTTGCCAGCGCTGTGCCCGCAGCAGCCGCGGCTAGTGCCAAGGGCAGCGTTCTGCTTTTAGGCTTACGGGACGAATCACGAGTTCCTGTATCACGGGCTTCCCCATTTCAGCGTAACCAACCTTGTCCTCTGTGACCTCCGTGGCGATCGGAGAGCTGGCTGGGTCTTAGGAGCCCTGCAGGAGCTGGGGCCTAACTGTTAGGTGCTGCAGGCAGGCTGGCCCTCGGACAGGCGCTATCTGCTGCGGCCACGTGTTTGTTCATTTGCGGGTCTGTCACCCTTAGCATCTAGGGCTTTACTGAAGTCTGCAGTGGGAGAAGCTGAGGGAAATCTGTTGCATCACTGTGGTTGCTGGTGCAAGCACTGAAGATTTCATGTGTGATTTTTAGTGTGAGCTGGAGGCCAAATTTCTAGATTTCATTTGTGTCTTCATTACTGCCTCTTTGGTTGCATCTTCCATGGGACGTCTCAGTGTCCTCCTTCCCTTCTTCCCCTGTATAAACAGAAGAAAACTATACTGTGAAGTTGCAGCCTACAGTTATTAAATGCTTTCAGATTTTCAGCTAAAGTAGTAGCAAAAAGATATCATAATTATGTTTATTAAGATTAAGGCACTTGAGCAAACAGACCCTGACTAATCACAGTGGCTCTTCCCTCCAAGCTCTTCACAAAGGAGCTGCAAAGATTAGAGGCCTGGTTAATAATTTTCTGTTGACTGGTTCCTCAGTGCAGTGCAGTAACCAGCAATGGCTTGTGCCTGAAACTTACTCCAGCACTCAGCCTGCTGGGCTTAACAGCAAAACTTGTGGTCCCGAGGCAAAATTCAGCAGAGAATCCCAAAGTCAGCCCAGTGAACAGCTTGGCTACACAAGTGATTGAGATACAGTTTCTGGGACCAGTTTCTAGATTCTGACTTCTCCTTTTTTGCAGTGAGGACTGTGGGAGTGGCCAGTCATCAACTCTGTGACCCTGAAGTTAGTTTGCAGGGAGCTAAACCAGTTAATCCTCTGTGTTCTCTGTGATGTGCATGTCCAGGATGTCATCACCTTGCCATACCTCTGCTGTGCTGGTAGTTTTTATGGCCCTTGCTGTTGTGGGGGCTGAACAGTCAAAAGAGAGGAGCTGTGATGTGATCGGTGATGAAAGCAGCGAGTCGCAAATGGAAAGAGCCCTGCTGAAGAAACTGGAGCCCCTGAGCCCAATGAGGTACAATACAACACCCTGCAGGCCCTGGGCTGTGCCATACTCCCTTGAGGCCAAGAGGAGGGGAGGACTTGGGGCCAGACTGCAGAATGGGCTTCCCTGTTACTGTGGGTGGTGACTGTCTTCCAGGTCTCAAACTTCTACTGCTGTGGGCCTTGTTCCTTGTAATGCTGTGAGCTGTCTGTTCTGACCTCTCTCTGCTCAGGTTTAACGTGACTGTGGAGAAAGGCAAAACGGAAAACTACGTCTACCATTTCAGAGTGTGCAGGGAGGTCAACAGCACCTTACACGATTTTGGTGGCCTGGTGCAAACAGATAGGCAGAATGGGAAGACCACAGTGATAGGAAGAATCAATGAAACCCAGGTCTTCAATGGAAGTAAGAGCCCACTCAATACTTGCCTTACTCGCTATCTGCCTTTTGTCTCCTGATCTGGATTTGCAGCCAGTATTGTTTCTCTTTTGGCAGGTGACTGGATCATGCTGATTTATAAAGGAGGTGATTCATATGGCAGGCACTGCAGTGGTGAGAAGAGAAGAGCTGTGATAATGATTTCTTGCAAGCGGGGAGTTATAGCAGTAAGTGATACATGAAGTGGGAGAGGAGCAGGAGGCTACCAGACAGATGGTTGAAAAGCAGAAGGGCTTTGAGAAGGCAGCAAGGTTTTCTTCTGTCCTTCAGTGTCTGTTGTGTAGCTGCATCAACAGTGCTGAAAATGTCTTCTGGTGAAGTTCAGCATGCCTGGGCACATTTTCACATGACTTCACTTTTCCCAAATTGCAGAGCTCATTCAGCATTATTTCAGAAGAGCGGGAAAAGGAGCAAGAGTGTTTCTACCTCTTTGAGATGGACAGCAGTGTGGCTTGTCCAGCTGAAGATTCCCACCTCAGCGTTGGCTCCATCTTACTGATCACGTGAGTCATTGGAAGAGCTGCTCATGTCTGGGCTGTAATCCCCAGTGCCATTTAGAAACACAGCAAATATTGCACTAAACTGGGTAACTGTAGTGCAGCTATCCACAGCCACCATTGGATGTTACTATTCTTCTGAACAAAAGATCTTGCCCAAGCCATGATAGTGTCCTCAACATAAAAAGGACATGGAGCTGTTGGAGCAAGTCCAGAGGAGGCCACGAGGATGATCAGGGGCTGGGGCACCTCCCATACAAAGACAGGCTGGGAAAGTTGGGGCTGTTCAGCCTGGAGAAGAGAAGGCTGCGTGGAGACCTCAGAGCAGCCTTCCAGTATCTGAAGGGGGCCTATAGGGATGCTGGGGAGGGGCTCTTCATTAGGGACTGTAGTGATAGCACAAGGGATGATGGATTTAAACTGAACAGTGGAAGTTCAGGTTAGATACAAGGAAGAAGTTCTTTACTGTGAGGGTGGCGAGGCACTGGAATGGGTTGCCCAGGGAAGTGATGAAAGCTGCATCCCTGGCAGTGTTGAAGGCCAGGTTGGACAGAGCCTTCGGGTGACCTGGTCTAGTGTGAGGTGTCCCTCACCATGGCAGGGGGGCTGGAACACGATGCTCTTAAGGTCCTTTCTAGCCCTAACCATTCTATGATGCTGCAGAGCTGCTTTGTTCCCTGTCAACATCTTCCTTCATATTTTACAGACAAGAGCACGGAAGACATGACTTCCTAAAATCGTACAACAGCTCTTTGCCAGACTTGGGAATGCAGACCAGCTTGACTCATTTCCTCTGGGCTTATTAGATGCATTACTTCATGTAACGATGCTGAAAGATTTATACCAGCAGATCAGTAATTTGGGGGCATTTTCTGGTCTGGTCTCTGTTTACAGCTGTGTTACTGAGTGGTGCTCAGCTACTTGCTTCAATACTAATTTGAAGGTGGCTCAGAAGAGGTTGTCTATAGAATTTCCTCAGCTTTGATTTTTAATTATACCCTCCAGGTTTGCTTCTCTGATTGCAGTCTACATTATTGGTGGGTTCCTCTACCAGCGCCTTGTAGTGGGAGCAAAGGGCATGGAGCAGTTTCCTCACTTTGCCTTCTGGCAAGACCTGGGCAATTTGGTAGCGGTGAGTGAAAATACTCATGTATCCCCAGCATGGGCTCACATATCAGGAGAGGAGAAAATGGCTTTTGCCTTGTCGCTGTGGCCTGTGCTCTCAGGTGGACATAACCACCAGGGTAGTGTACCTTGAAGCAGAAGAAAAGAATGTATTTGATTTTTCTGAAGTACTCTATTTTTTAAGTATTGCCAAGGCTTCTTCCCTGCCAGTATCCTGCAATTACCACATAACAAACCGGAACACATACTCAGTTGAGGTTAACACTTTCCAGCTAGGGACTTTGAAATGTTATGTCCAACTACCTGAAACACTTCTTTGGGCACTGTAGGCAGCGCCATTGATCAGCCCAACATTGCTGCGTGCTGTATGCCTCGAGCTTTCAGGACCAAGTAGGATGCTTGTAACGTGTGCTTCTCTTGTCAAGACAGATTTTGGGGACCTGTCCCATACTGCATAAGGCAACAGAGAAATGGCAGTAGCTGCTTTGCTTTGGGTGCCGAGTCAATTGCCTGCAGTCTGATTCTGGTACAATATCCTGTGTTGCAGGATGGCTGTGACTTTGTCTGCAGATCCAAGCCTCGAAACGCACCAGCCACATACCGCGGGGTGGGTGACGACCAACTGGGTGAGGAGTCGGAGGAGAGGGATGACCACTTGCTACCAATGTGATCAGCTTTCAACACTGAGTTCTTTTCTCCCCATCTCCCCAGTTTAGCTGGGCATCTCCCAGCCAGTTCTCCTTCTCTCACTCTGATTTTCTTTACACTCTTTGCTTTTGCTGTCTCTGGTGCGCCAAGTCCCATGGGTGCCTCTGGGTGTGAGCAGAACTGGTCCCTGCTGGCATGTCTTGTGAATATAATGCTGGGTTAGGTTTTTAAAAATGCAGCAGAGCTGAGGGGAGAAGTGCTGAGAGTTGAGAGAAGATGACAAGCAAGCAATATGAGTGTTCAGCATGGGAGGGAAATCAAGAGATAAAAAGAACCATGGACTGGTGCAAAAAGGGGAAGGAGGCCATGGGTTAAAACAGCTGAGACTGTAGGAGGATCTTTTGTGTCTTCCCTCTTACTCCTGAGGTTTACAGGATCCATAAGACACTGGAATTCCGTTTCTTTGAATGCATTTTCAGTTTTCCTAGCTTTTGCACTGCTTCTGCCAGCGTAACCTGCAGTGTGCTCTGTGCCAGACTCTGTGGGGGTGGAGGAGGCATTGGCACCTCTGCAGTATTCTCTTTTCTTAATGGCAGTATGTTGAAGAGTACACACTAGTTTCTTTCAACAGATCTAAAGGGATGCATGCCATCCTCTCAGACAGTTGAGAAGGGGCAATGCTAAAAAAGAGTTAAATACAGTCTCCTGAATTTCCAGTTCAGTCACAATGTTGTCTTGGCTTTCTCAAGTCATTGAGAAGCAAAAGGAAATAATGTGCTGCTAAGTAAAGGGAACATTTGCTGAAACTCAAATGAAGGCACAATGAAACAGGTAGCTGCCACTCAAGTTCTAAGCTTCCTGAGGTGACTGCCCACACAGCTCAGTCACCTTCAGCATTGTGATTACACGCTCTCCAAAAGTTCCTTGTTTGGCAGAGGGTTTTCCCAGGAAGCTACCAGAATATAAAAAAGGAACCATAGAAGCCAAGGATAAGAATGCTAGTGTAATAAAAAACTGCATAAGGGACTCTTGCACTGCCAGGTCAGCTTTCATAAATCATTGTCCCTCAAGCATGGTACACATGGTACTTAAGATACTGTTGCTGGCTGGGAGTGAGAGACCTCTTCCTGGGGCCCTGGTAAAAAGCAGGTACAGCCAAGTTGCCAAACTTCAGGAACTTGGCACCTTGATTCTTAATTGCTTTTTATTTCAGGGGCTTTAAGTGATCCCATTCTGCCCTATTCTAGACTGGCAAGAACTGCCCTCAGTCTTGAGGGCAGAGACTGTGAATAAGCAAGCCACTGCTGTTAAGAGCAGAATACAGACAAGGTTTATAAATTTGTCATACTGGAAAAGCAGCCTGAACGGTGACACTGAGGGGAAAGGGGTGGCCCTGCTTTCTTACTGGGTTTGGAGTGGGCAAACAGCTCCTGCTTTCTTTGACTTTTGTTACAGTCTCAATCCTCCTTATAACATGGGAAAAATAGGAAGTCACTAAGTCTGTTATTACTGGTTTTCATGGTGGTGTTAAGGTAATTTTTTTTGTACAAAACACAACTTCCAAAATAAAAAAAAAACAAACAAAACAACCCCAAAACGGGTGAAAGTGTTGTGCTGCTGTAACCAGAGCTTTCTGTGGTACCAGAGCATCTTTCCTACCCAAAGGTGAAGGGTCCTTAGTGGGTGGTGCCTTGTGCCTGAACTACTCTTTCCCAGAACAGGTCTCTTCTTGTTAGTACACGTTTTTGCTGCCACCTCACAGGGCTTAAGAGGGAGTGATATACACCGCTTTAGAAGCTCAGGTAGTAAGGGATGGGAAAAGGTTCCTATGCTCTGTATCCTTCTGCAACAATAAAAAGAGAAATTAACTTTTAGCAGCCAGACCTGCAAAGCCTGAACAACCTTTTTTTTTTTTATTAAGAACATTGAATATGAAATGAGACCTCCTTTGACTGAAATAAAACCCAGTCCTCAGAAGCAGCAGCCCTGCAGGCAGGTTAGCTGCCTGCCTACCTTGCCAAGGGTCAAACTGAACTGGATTTTTATCATACCCAGCCTGCTAAGGACAAAATACTTCAAGGACAGCCTTCCTCGGCTGATTAGTGTTAAGAGATTCTAATCTCCCTCTTCCCTACCACCAAATTATATCAGACCAAATAGTGTTACTAGGGTGCAGCTTCTTTAGGGCCTATTTTCATTCAAGAAGCCTCAGTTTTCTTTCACAGGAACAAAGGCATTATTAGAGTGAGATTCAACAGTACACTTAAGACTAGAAAGCTGCTGCCACATTTTATCCATCCTCTAAGCCATTTCCCTCCTCTCTTTCTAATATGGGTCAATAAGGAGCCAATTCCAAACACCTCTAGTGTTTTCCTACCTATGCTATTAGGCAACCCATGTAACTACAGTTTTCTTGCAGCCCTGGGTGCTTTCCACACAGAGTGTCTGTTTCACTCAGTTATTCATGTGAAACTTCTGAAATCAGAAAAGTTGAGACACATGGTTTATAAAATCGTGTTTCTTGCAGCTATTTAAGGGGCACTTACCTCTTCATGCTTTGCATCATTTCCTTTGGGCTTTTGCCTATTTTGTTTGAAGAGGTGCTTTTGGAAGAGAACTCTGCCCAGATTCTCACCTTTGGCAACCTGGTTACAAAACTAAAGAATACCACATTTGGTCCTTAAAAACAAATCCCAAACCTGGAGGGGCTAAAAGAGAGAGATTTAGCCTATAACATAATTCTACCCCTTAGAAGGCAGAAGCAGCATTAAAGGATTAGTATTCAGTTGTTGGAGGGTTGGTTGTTGGTTTTAACTGAGAAAGAGAAGTATTTGTTTTATAACATCAGCAACAACAACAAAGCAGCCTGAGGCAGGTGATACAATCCTGCCAGCTTAAACTTTATCCCAGAAACTCTCCTGAGGATAATGAAGACAGACATAAAAATAATACAAACTGGTAAGAGAACACAAAAAACCCCAAAAGAAAACAAAACCCCAGCCCATTGTATGAAGAGCCTTGGCACTTCTGGAGACTGCTTTGGACCTGCAAATTATGCCCTAGCACAACGAGATGACCCTAGTGCCTAATGTAAGACAATCCCCCTTCCCTTCAATTTTCCAATCACCTTGTTCATAAGTACTCAGGATAAATCCTCCTCTGGTTCAGAATAGCTGCTACAACACTCTGTCTTCATTCTGCATCAGTACAGGAGACAGTAAAGCTTTGGCAGCTCCTATTGCCACAGGCCTTCAAGTTTGGTATGCATGCTGGAATGGCTATTAAACCCAGTTTGTGAGCAGCCTAGATTTTTTTAACAGTGGAAGAGAAGTAGCCCCTTTTAATTCAAATTCTTGTTTGTCCACCTCTGTCACTTGGACTTTCCTAGTTCCCCTTCCTAAATGCCCCAAGCACAGCTGCTCCCAAAGCCCATGTGGGGCCAGGTCTTCCTATGCCTCAAGTTCTGGCACAGTGAGATTCAAAACTAAAATATAGCAGATCTGCTGTAACAAAAAGGGGTGAGCACGGTTCCCTTTGAGAAGTCTGCTAAGACAGAAAAGTCCCCTTCATGTCTTTATGTGTTATACAGGAGAGGCATATTAAAAATGAAGAACGAGTGATGTTTCAAGGCCCCAGAAGGGAGTTTTCCTCCCCATTGTAGCACCATTAAAAAGACCAAGATATGGGCATGTTAACTGTCCACAGCAGTTAGTCAGTTAAATTCCTTCTCATTCTTGAATGCAAGACCACAGGGGACTGTCCCATTCTTCCCTGCCGCAGCAGGATGCTCCAAAGCTGGCAGCTGCCCTGGGGTGAGAGCAAGAGTGAGACCTACAGCTTCAGAGCCGTTAGGTCTCCTTGAGGATGTTGATCTTGGCACAGATCTTGAGAGCTGGTCCCAGCTTGATGTTCATGGCACTCATAAGGTGTTCCTCCTTCAGAAGCAACAGGGCCTGGCCATCTATTTCCTGTGACCGAAACTCCTCAGCAATCTCCTGGCACCCTGTGAAACCAAAAAAAGTAGAGCACTGAGAAAAGATGTTCCCTGGGCACTCCCCTCATCCCTACTTCTTGGGCCTCAGGCAGGTACAGAAAGCAAGTCAGGAACATAACCAATCCCCCTCCCTACTCTAGTCCACAGTCTGCCTGAAGACACAGGCTACTTGAAAAGTACATCTGTATGACCCAGTCCCATTCAGAAACCTGTACAGAAGTACAATAACAGCACTAGGCACCACTGGCACCTCCTTCTTTCCAGAAAGAGACCCAACATATATCCCCATGCTACACAATCACAGGAGTGCAAGAGAGGATCTTAACTTCACCTTGCAGTGATGCAATGAACTCATACACTTCCTCCACACTCCAATGACTGGGATTGCTGGACAGGAAGACTGGGTTGATGCCATGTAGATCTGGGGTAGGTGGGGCCAGGCTAGAATTTGCCAGGTCCCTCTCTCCATGACTGGCCCTTACTGACAGTGGCCCTGGAGATGTAGGGGACAAAGCTTCATCATAGCTGGAGTTATCAGAGCCTCGACTTGAGTCTTCCTGGCCCTACAAGCCCAAAGGAAAGAAAGAAAACAAAAGGTGTTTTGTAGGAAATTCAAAATTACTAGTGCAAAACAAGACACTGGGAACAGGAGAAGTTGTCCCAGCAGTACTGGTCATTGTCTCAGGCTGCTGGTCAGGGCAGCTGACATACGAGCTCAGTGATGCCAGAAATGGGAGACTTGACTCTCACCTCCCTTCTCCCCATCATAGAATCATAGAATAGTTAGGGTTGGAAAGGACCTTAAATTCATCTAGTTCCAACCCCTCTGACATGGGCAGGGACACCTCACACTAAACCGTGCCACCCAAGGCTTCATCCAACCTGGCCTTGAACACTGCCAGGGATGGAGCACTCACAGCCTCCCTGGCCAACCCATTCCAGTGCCTCACCACCCTCACAGGAAAGAATTTCTTCCTTACATCCAATCTAAACCTCTCCTGTTTAAGTTTGAACCCATCATCCCTTGTCCTACCACTACAGTCCCTAATGAAGAGTCCATCCCCAGCATCCCTATAGGCCCCCTTCAGATACTGGAAGGCTGCTATGAGTTCTCCACGCAGCCTTCTCTTCTCCAGGCTGAACAGCCCCAACTTTCCCAGCCTGTCTTCATATGGGAGATGCTCCAGTCCCCCAATCATCCTCATGGCCTCCTCTGGACTTGTTCCAACAGCTCCATGTCCTTTTTATGTTGAGGACACCAGAACTGCACACAATACTCCAGGTGAGGTCTCTCCTTCCCCAGTCGATTCCTCTTCCTCACATGAACACTGAAGCTCATTCAATTTTCTCTAATCTGATTAAAATCATTCATGTGGAAGAATGGTTAATCGAACGGGAAAAAGAGGACTGTTCCCTACCAAAGCTGATCTCATTCACTGAGACCTCCAAGACACACATGGGAGTGAACAGAACAAGTACAAATGTGAATCCACTTTCTGTAGTTGACGAGTGATTAGAACAGCTCACTGTGCCCCATGTAATAGCTGTGTTAATGTGTACCTGGCACAACCTTTATGTCTACATCACTGTAAGAAAGCACACAGTGTAAAGTGACAACCTTACACTGAGACCTGCCTTGACTATGTCCTTACCCTGTGGCGCTTGCCCTGGATCTTTGTTCGCGCGATGTCAGAGCTGCTGCGCCGCGGGCCCCGCCGGCGCACACGGGCATAGTTGGCTTCCTGGAACTCCTTCATCTTCTTCCGTTGCAGCCGAAACTGATGGCTGCAGCTGACATTGTACCTCGAGTTAAGTAGAAGCAGAGCAGCAGTTAGGGAACAGCAACAATCTAAGCCTACTGCTTCTCCTTGCTCTAGATGGGGATAAATCTCCTCTTTACCATCAAGTTCTGTTCTTCCTCCTCCTCCTAAGACTTACCCTTGGAAGGAACCAGTCCAGACTTCTGACTCAAGCAATATTTGGACAGCACAGTCTTGATCTAACATCTGAAGGGTCAATTAAGTCATTCCCCTAAGGGAAAAAAGACCCATAAAAAGCACTCTGCTATCAATAGGAGGCAGCAATGACTAGTCTAACTTCTCCCCAGCTTCTTCTTTCCCAGTGCTCCCTTATGTTTTTGTCTAGTACTAATGCAGCAGACAGCTACCAATACGGATTTGTTCACTCAGTCAAATCTACATTTGACTGAAGAGTGGTTTTTCAGAGTCCCAGAACTTCCCCCATTCCCACTTCATTTTCTGAGCAAGTCAGAAACCCTGTTTACGCTCAACACCACATCCACCTCTCCAGTCCTAGAAGCGTTCACAAATCACTGAGTCCTAAAGGATCTCTGTGGCCAGTGCATCCCACGGAGGCAGGATAGGATGTACTGGTGGTGTACACTACCTGGAGAAAGGGCACACACCCAATTCCGAAGAATGGGTAGTCAGAGAAAAGGAAGATAATGTCTTACCTTTTAGCACAGGTCATGGAACAAAACCTTTTGGAGCCACGGAACTGGGTTGCTGGGGCATACTTCCCGCAGTATTCACACTTGAGCAAGTTTGCCTTCTTATCAAGCTCTGGTGAGACAGAGATACACACCAGTTGATGGCAATACAGTATCAGAGTGCAGAAACTTCCAGTAACAGTAGCTAGGCCTCCTGATGCTGAGACTCACCCATAGAAGCACTGTCCCCTCCTGGAGAATTGCTGGACAGGTTTTCACTCTGGCCAGAAGGAGCCTCTCCCTGCAGTGGTTTCTCAGATTCTTTCAACAGCTGAGAACAACCCACCTGGACAAGAAGAGGGAGAGCTGGGCCCATCAGTAAAGGACTCTGTGCCCACCACCCTCCACAGGGTATATGCTGCTCACACGTTATTACAGCTCAGAAGAATCCCTCCATCCACTAGGGTAGGAGATGCTAAACAAAGTTATTACTCCTTCCTGACTTACCAGGCTGGCTGTTCATTCAAAGATCACCAGATACTATCTGCCTTGAACAGCCTACAATTCCAGGTAACTACATTTCCCCTTCACTTGCTGCTTGTTTAAAGTACAGTGCATCCTTCCCTTACTAAAAGTCCAAAAGAACCACCTTCTTGCAATTCCTACACAATTGCTTTGGGGACTACTGCAGTTCCCATCACACCCATTTTACTTCTTCCAACCTGTCCCCTTTAATGCCACCATTTAACGTCTTGTTTCATGCATGACACCTCCCTCCTTTCCCTTCCTTTTCACTGTCTGTGTCTAAAAATGCTCTAGTTGGAACGTGGAGAAAGAAACTCCTGTCTGAAGACTGAAGCCCACCACTCTCCTTCCTCCACAGCAGAGAATCCTTACCGGAAAGGGCTCTGCTCCTTCTTGGATGACAAAGCCTTCAATGATGTGTGTGAGGATCTGGGGCTTCACGATGGCTTGCGGGGGTTTGGAGTCTCCCACCTGACGCGAAACCATTGCCAGGTTTGGGGTGGGAGCAGAGGTGGGGGTGGCTGATGCTCCTTCACTTGAAGTGGTATTTGGGGTTGCAGTGGCAGCAGAATCGGATTTATCTGTAAAATGAACAGCCACAAGAGTCTGTTGCTTTTGCTCCTACTTTTGCACTACTTCAGGTGGAACACAGGATTAGATCATTAACACTCGCAAGCAGAGCTCTCTTTTGTACCTCACCTCCAAGGCCACTCTTCTCCTCCACGTTTTTGGGGCTGTCTGTCACAGGAGAGGACCTGGCGGGCAGGAGTGCAGTGACACTGGGTGATTCCTCCTTCTCCTCCTCCGACTCTGCCTTGCGCTTTACCGCCAAGGTCTGAGGTTTGCCCTGTGTGAATAAACAAAGAGGAACACATGAGCAGAGAGAGGAGCTCCAAAGCAAAGAACAAGACAACCCAAAGGCAAAAGGAAGATCCATCCTGCTCCACTGTACTTCATTTCCAGCATGACTCCTTCTCATAGAGATGCCTCTAGCTCCCTCATAGTACACACCTCTAGTTAGGAGCCTTTGGCTAGCAAGGAGTAAAACTTCGGAAGACTCACTACCAAAACACTGTGTGATCCTCAAAGGATTATTCCAGAAAGAAAGAAATGGGATGGCAGTCACCCAGCAGTTTCCCAACAGGCTTGTGGCTAAATCAGATCAGTTTCAAAGGAGTCAAAAGAGTAAGGGGCACATGTTGGATGAGAGTAGAATCTCTAAAAGACAGACAAATCCTGCGACACCCTCCTTAAGAAACAGCCCATTTAGAAACAGTCTCAGCAACTCGCTAAGGATATCTGAGCTGTACAAGTACTGTTGTCCCAGTGAATTAGACAGGCCCTAGCTGGACAATTCAAAGCAGCATGGATGAGGCCTGTGGTACATGAGCCATCTTTGTTCTCTTCTGCACAGCCTCTGAGGTCTGGAGTTGGTGGCTGGTACCACACACCACAGGGTCTCTGACCTGGAGGCATCCACACACCTAGTGTGGAGAAGGGAGTTCAGTCACAGCCCACGCAGCTTTCATCTCTCTCCTGAGAGAGACAAAACAAGGCAGTTATTGTTTGTAGTGGGGTTTATGTGGCAAGGTTTGGGCAGCAGGGGGCTGCACGGGTGGCTTCTGTCAGAAGACACCAGAAGCTTCCCCCATGCCCAACACAGCCAGTTTCAACTGCCTCCAAGATGGACCTGCCACTGGCCAAAGCTGAGCCCATCAGTGATGGTGGTAGCACCTCTGAGATAATGTGTTTAAGAAAGGGTAAAAAAACTGTGTTCAACAGCAGCTGGGAGAGAGGAGTGAGAATATGTGACAGAAACAGCTCTGCAGACAGCAAGATCAGTGCAGAAGGAGGGAGGAGGTGCTCCACGCTCTAGAGCAGATTCCCTACAGCCCATGGTGCTGACCACAGTGAGACAGGCTGTGCTCCAGCAGCCCATGGAGGTTCATGGTGGAGCAGATCACAGACCTCCACCTGCAGCTCATGGAGGTCCATGGTGCAGCAGATCCACCTGCGGCCTGCAGAGGACCTGACACTGGAACAGAGGGATGCCCGAAAGAGGCTGTGACCCCATGGGAAGCCTGCACTGGAGCAGGCTCCTGGCAGGACCTGTGGCCCTGTGGAGAGAGGAGCCCTCGCTGGAGCAGGTTTACTGCAGGACTTGTGGTTCCCTGTGGGATCCACACTGGAACAGTCTGTGCCTGAGGGGCTGCACCTCAGAAAAAGAACCCATGCTGCAGCAGTCTGCTCCTGAAGGACTGCACTCATGGAAAGGACACACACTGCAATAGCCTGTTTCTGAAGGACTGCACTCATGGAAAGGACACACACTGCAATAGCCTGTTTCTGAAGGACTGCACCCCATGGAAGGGACCCACGCTGAAGCAATTTGTGAAGACCAAACTGAAGCAATTGTATGAAGGACCAATGCTGGAGAAGTTCATAAAGGATTATCCCATGGGAGGGATCCCATGCTGTAGCAAGGGAAAAGTATGAGGAAGAATGAGCAGCAGAGTCAAACCATTTTGAACTGACCACAAGCCCTATTCTCCATCCTGCACTGCTCAGGGGGAGGAAGTAAGAAGGGTTGGGAGCAAAGTTGAGCCTATGAAGAAGGGGGAGAGATGTTTAATCTGCTCTTATTTCTCATTATTCTACTTTGATTAATTTGCAATAAATTAAATTGATTTGCCTAAATCAAGTTTGTTTTGCCCATAATGCTAATTGGTAAGTGAACTCCCTGCCCTTATCTCAACCTACAAGCTTTTCATCCTATTTTTCTCTGCCTGTCCTGTTGCAAAAGAGTGACGGAGCAGCTTGGCAGTAACCCAGCAGCCAGCCATGGTCAACCCATCACATTGTTAAGTGTGATCTTTAGCAGGCAATGTGGACACATACCACAATTAGGTCAGGGTCTGAGTCTCATCTATTTACTTCATGCATGCCTTCAAATGGTAACATGGAAGATAAATGCTTGTAATCAGTAACCCCAACAGCTGGATCAGAATTAAGTGTTTTTGAGGGGATAAGGTCTCCATATCCCTTTACCCAAACCTCTTAGCCATCCCACTGACCTGGGCCGCGACTGGTGTCATAGGAATGAACAAAGAGAATCCATATGCTATTCTCCTCAATGGTATCACTTACTGGCAACTGGACAGACTGCATGTAGAATGCTGCTGGCATCTGAGCCACAACTGGAGAGGAGGCTGGGCTCTTCACCATGTGGGCTGTGCCTTGAACTTGTGCCAAATTCACTCCTGTGGTGAGCAGAGGAGCTTCCTGTGAGGATGCTGGAGCTGATGAGGAAGAAGGGGAAGCAGCAAGGGCTTGGGAAACAGGCTGGACCACGGCTGGCATTCCCCGGGACGTTGGCACTGCTGCAGCAATCTGAGCCAAACCCAGTGCTTGGGCTTGGCCTGAGCTCTGCTGCCGGGTACCAACCACCTGCACTGGGATGTGTGGTGGAGGTTGCTGCACTGCTGACATTTTGGCAGGCCCAAGCTGAGGTGGCTTGATGGGTGTGACCAGAGATTTGGACTGAATCGGAACAGGTGACTTGGTGGCTGGCTGACAAGGACTGTCCTGCTGGAGCTGCACGGCCTGTGCCTGGGACTGCAACATAGGTTGCACCACAAGGGTCTGAGTGTGCTGCTGGTTTTGAGGAGGAGCCTGCTGCTGTGGAGGTTGAGCTTGCTGCTGCTGCTGGGCCAGAGATGGTGCTTGTTGTTGTTGCTGCTGTTGGGCCAGCTGAAGATGGGTGGCTGTGTGGAGGAGCTGGGACTGGCGGTGTTGGAACTGCTGCTGGTGATGGATGGCGATCTGCTGCTGGATCACCACCTGCTTCTGCAGGTGGATCTGCTGCTGCTGTTGGATCAATGAGTGTGGCTGTATCTGTGTGTATGTGGCTGTACAAACAGAGTGGTGGAAGAAAAGGAGAGCACACAAGTTATCAGTAGTGCGGCTGGAAACTACAACAACAGAAGAAAAAACAAACCCACAAAAGGCAGGCAGCCACTGCAGTGGCTTGTCACTAACTCCAAAATGACTGACAGCTAATTGGCAAAGGACATGAAGGACAAAATCAACTTCTTTTGGTAATGCAGAGGGATAATCCCTAGAAACAAGCATTCAGGAGTCCAGGGGCTAGGAGGCGTGTAGGACAAGATGTCACCACTGTGCTGTCAAATGGAACTCCTGAAAAAACCCACAAGAAGGAAGAGGTCTGCACTTACCCGAGCTGATGAGTGTCTGGCTGGGTGCTGGTGTAGCGGTCCTGGTCAGGTTCATGCCCACTGTTTGCTGTCCACCACTGTCTGTTTCACCCTTCTTTGTGGCTGCATTCTCTGCCTCTGTCTGGCTTCCCTGGCTGACAGTCACAGCCTGGGCAGCTGCCACTGGTAACGGCTGAACCACCCCTGTGCCTTTCCTTTGGCAACTGCCAGCAGTGCCTACTAAGGAGGCCTGGCTCAAGCCTGTTGAGGTCTGGCTCCCGGCACTGGCCACCACACCCCCAGAGACACCATTGCTGCCTGCTGTCCCCTGGCTCAAGTTGAGGGACTGGCCTGAGCTGCCAGAGGAGGCCTGAGCCACTGCCAAGGTCTGGCCGGTGCTGGTGGCCTGTGGTAAGCCCGAAGCCTGGGAGCTTCCTGGCAGAGCTGCCTTCTGAGCAGAGCCTTGGAGCTGGGCATTGGTAGCTGAGGTCTGCTGGCTCCTCACAGCCAAGTTCTGCACCTAGAAACACATATACAAAACAGAATCTGTTTGCTTTACATATGTTACCTGCTGGAAGCTTGGTGGAGAACACAACACGCTCTCTTGGGATGCAGGCTAAGCTGGAGTTTCAAATCTCATGTGGGGACCTGGCTAACACTGCAGAGCAAAGCTCAGGCATGGGCCTCCCCAGGAAGCACATTATACTCAACTTCCTCCTGCCCCACCTCTGATGGAAGTTAAAGATCTCGTGGCACTTTCTGAACAGCACATGAGGACACTGCCACTCTCCAAGGCATGGGACAGCCTTCAGACCTGCTTGTCATGCCTTTGCATTGGCAGGACCCAGTTCAGCACAGCTCTGGAAGTGCTGAGATACCCTTTTAATGACCAGTCACTCTTTTTTAAATGTTGTGCCACCTGCCTTCTCCTCCTGTGCAAAGCTTTCCAGTCAGCAGGCCCACAGATTTACTCATGCCCTGCAGCCCTTCTGATTTCACCAGTTCCTCTGCATTCTGCTGCTGCCATCCTCTGTATTTACTCCTCCTGCAGCATTATCTTCAATTTTGATCATGGCTGACTTCCATTCCAAAAAAGTGCTCCAGGCAAGAAAAATATGAAGTAATGCTAATTCCTAAGAATGACTGGGACAGGACAAGAAAAATGGGAAGCCTAAAGAATGACTTGCACATGAATGCAGGAGCTAAGACCTTGTGGCCTGTTTGATCTTTCGCACCCTTACAACAGCAAATAACTGTGTGAAGGAATACCACCACTGGCAAAGACTCTTCATTGCAGAATAACTGAAAGCTAGACATAGAACTCAGCAATTCTTTTCACACAAGGACAACAGAGAAACTGTGAAGCCTATAGCTCACCCTAGAAATTAATCCAATCTCTGGAGGTAAAAAACAAACATTGAAAAAAGAAAAGGTGGCAAGGGAACAGAATCCCCTGCCTGGACAAGTGACATAGTCTGGGGATAAAATAGAGCTAATCTGCCATACAGGGATGGCTGGAGAGAAAGACCAGAGTGTGGGGTGATGGAGAGCAGGGGAAGGGAAGAACTCTGGAAGCGGGTGTCACTGACCTGGTCTGTGTCTGCATGGACCCCAGGAGACTGTGTGGGTGGTGCCTCCTGCTGCACAGCGGCCACAGCCCCGTTGGGCATCAAGATGAGTTGGGAAGCAAGAGGCACATTGCGGCCCAAGGTTCGGTTTACCTGCAACAGGTTCCCCAGCTGTGGCTGTTGAGGGAAGGTCAGGTGATGTGGAATGAAAAGGAACGGATGAGGAAAGAGAAAAAGACAGCGAACCACAAGCAAAGAGATTACAAAGCAACAGCGGGCTGCAATGTCACACATTGCAAAACCTCCAACCCTCCTTGTGCTGTAACATGGAACATAACCCTCAGGAGCAGGAAACTGGGAACTGCTTCTTTGTGAAAACAACCCCTCATCTATCAAATGTGGGTTCAGACCAATTCCCACAGACTGCCCAAGGTTGGCTAAAAGAATGGGGTGTAATTCAATTTTCAGGTATATATCTGGGATTGGTTGAGAAACAGTGATTAAAAAAAACACATCCAAGACCAGGGTTGCTTTAAAAGAAAGGAATTACAATCTGTATCCAAAGTTAACTGAGACAAAGAAAAAATATTTCAAGTAAGTGACCAAACCCTAGACTGACTACATTGTCAAGCTTAATGTTTTCTGTTTTATCAGCACTTCAAAGCGATTAAAAGGATGACATATTTGGTCAGGTTGATTTATGTTTCTAGACTTACCTGAATTCTGATTTATGGCCCTGAGCTCAGCAGTACTAGAAGAGAGTAATTTACCATTTATCTTTTCCAGCATTGAACCAGAAGAGCAGCTTTGAACTATATTTAAGTCTGGGACATGTATTTCACATTTACACTCTAGTGAGAAGTGCCATGGGATCTTTAACGTCTATGCAGAGCAGAGACAAACATGGTTCTTAATCTCACCTGAGCCATAGAATACAACAGCCATCTACCCTGTAAAACTGAGCCCAGAGTCAAACTTGTGGTTTCAGGGATAAGAGCTTCCCTATCTGAATTTAAAATATAGTGTATAATCCTTAAAAATAGTTAGTCCAAAGGTGTTTGTAATCCCCAGCAGTAAACTGAAGTGGCTAGGAAGTTGGGTTCATGGTCAGGACATATTTTGGGTACATATCTCTTACCCGGAGATACATCTGGGCCTGTGACTGGTTGAGGGGTGGTGAGGTGGTGTTCCCAAGGAGTACAGATTGTGTCAGGGTTGTGGCGCTGGGGGAACTCACACTCTGTGACCGACTGATTAGCTGAGCAGCTGATGTGGTGGCTAGGTTGATCTTAAAATGAAGAAAAGCCCCAAATTATGTATGAAGAGATGGAGGCAAAGAAGTACAAATTCACTTTTACAGCCAGAATAGACATTTTACAGTTTTTTTTCCTGTAACTCACAGGGAACCAAGAAGGAAAAAGTTCTTGTCTTAGAGACTAAGCAATACAAACTAGCCAAAGCCCTGGATGCTAACCTCATTTGTATGCTGAGCCTGAGAATCATTGTTAGCATGCAAATGCAATAAGAGAACCAAAACAAACACATCATTTTCTCCAGCCTCTCAAATAAAGGAAAAAAAACCCACAAAATAATCTCTGCCCTACCAACTCATCTACTCTCTAAATAAATCCCAGTTTCTCAATACTCAAAACAGAACCAAACTTCCTCTCGTTTCTCACTCAGCAAACTTCTGCTTAGCCCAAGAAAAAGAGGATTCACTTTCAAGATGCTCATGACTTCTTAGAAGTCCTGATCCTTTTCTAATATGTGACAATCCATTCCCAAAGCTTCAGTACAGACAGTGTCCACCTTTCCAGCTAAGAGGCTTCTCCCACTCAGAAATTTTCTCCGGTTTCCTCAACCTTCACCAGTGATAGCACCCCAACTCCTCAAAGTTGCCTGCATCCTGTGGATTCCCAGCATTCTTAGCTTAGCTGTGTTTCCCTGGCTGACTGCCTTCCTAAAAGGCAAAGAGGAGAAAGAACAAGGCAGGGGGTGGGATGGAACAATTACTTACAGAGGCTTGTGTGGTGGTGGTCTGTTGTGGGGTGCTGGTGTTGGGGGAGCTGGCCTGTCTACTGGCTGCAATTGTAGCCTGCAAGAGAGATTGACAGAGAAATGAGTACCTGGAACAAACATTTCAATCCAGCCCAAATAATTGGGTTTGTCCGAACACCTAGTCACATCATCATCTTCTCCCATTCCTAAGAGAACAATCTAACCACTGCAACTCTCTGCCATGCCCTACAAATAAGGTGCAGCAACTCTGCAAGGTACCTCTTCCCCAACCAGTTCAGTCCTATACACTACCCAAGGCAGTGGACAACTGATCCTTACAGTGCATGTCCTTCCACCCATAGAACACACCCTGCTGTTGCCCCAGCCTGCCATGCTACACACTGCAGCCCTCACCCTGATGCTACAATTCACTGTTTACACTCAGACATTCCCCTCAATATTAGCCGTTTGCTGGGCTGGTTCTGCAGTTTATCACTATGCTGCAATAGCACTCCAAGTAACAAGTTTCAGCTTACAGCACATATTGTTTGTGGAGAAATATAAATATTGTTAATTTGGGGTTTTTTTTTCCCCCTATGATCCCACAGGAATTCCACTGTACAGTTTAGTTAGGTTCATAACTAAGATTTGTGTGAAACTGGTGAGAGAATTTTATTCCCTCTATTCTATAAAACTGCAGGTAGGGATTTTGAGAACAACTAAATCCTGGACTAACAACTAAGAAGCACTTCTATTAAGATATTGTTACAGAGACAGAACTGTATTCACATCATATACAACCCATCTTCAACTGATGATATAGTCTGGTAGGTAAGCAAAGTTGCTAAAGAAGAAATAAAAATAACTCAACAATTATGCATGATATCTTGATTTGTATAAACATATCTTAAAGAAACACTGTCTTGGCTGGACAAGATCTACCCCAGATCACTCTTACAAGTAACTGGTAAAGAAAACATGGGGTATTAAGTTTCAAGACAGAAAATTCAGAGGACACTGCCTGGAATTTCATCACACAAGACCACGTTTATTCTCAGAGAAGGAACAATCCACGGTTAACTTTAATATGATTTTTAAACACCACTGCATCCATTTCTGATTTAACTACCCTTCTTTTTATTTAAAGATGGTGCACAGGCCTCTGGAGTGCAAGTTTCCTGATGGGGATGCCAATTTCTGCCTTCCCCTGCTCTGAACCTGAAATCTAAATGAATCTTTGCATCAGGCTTTCAGTTTACTAGCTGTTTGCATTAGCTTTTACCAATGTATTTAGGGACCCATTGTCTCACCATGGACCAGGATGATTTCAGTGCACAAGTTACTGTATGAACAGAGAATATCTGGATCTTCCCCAGAAAACAATCCAATTCCTTTTGACCCCTGGCAACTCACCTGCTGGACAGCAGCCAGGCTGTGAAGCTGGGCACTGTTAAGCTGCTGCTGGAGCATAAACTGATGAAAGTACTGGGCTGCATTGGGCTGCCTCTGGAGTGCCTGCAGGGCCTGGGGAAAGACGAAAACCCAATTGTCAAAAATAGCATGCCCTTGGAATGTGATTAGAAAGAGCAATGACGAAATAAATAACAAGCATGAGACCATCCCTAGACCCCATGAAAAAGCAGAGTCACTAGATTAGCACATGAAAATACACAGTATAGCTACGAATTTTGTAACAGACTGAATCACAGCTGTATTCCAGGACAGCAGGAAGCACACTTGCAAGACTTCAATAAACTCCAAGGATTTTGGAGGTGTGCATGCTCAAGCAGAGTGACAAGTGTTCCGGTACAGTATGTATATGGAGGATATACACTATATAGAGAAATTGTGGTGATAAATTGAACTACTTGCTCCAAACCAGCAGGGTAAGAATCACTATTGGATCTAGGTAGCGATTGCATCTAAGAGGCTGGACACTGGAGTAGTATCCTATAAAACATGACGCACAGTATCAGGGCACAGGATCTAAACATTTGGCCTAGCACAGGAATCCCTAAATCTGAAAACATGACAGTCCTTCAAGCATGCTCCCACCTTGACTCATGACAACGCAAAGGAAAACGCAAGGACTCACCACCGCCTTCCACTGACGCATGGGCCAGCCCAGAACATGACCACATCTCACCTGTACTGCCTGTCGCTCATAGAGAGACATCTGTGATATCTGAGGACGGGTGCTTCCTCCAGAACTGGAGCTCCCGCTGGTGGAGCTGGAGTTCTGCTCACTTTCGGTCTCCATAGTGACAGAATCCCAGGAGCTTGGGACAAGACAGACTCCAGATCTGCATCGAGAGAATTGGAAACTAATTCAGCCTAGAGAAAGAACCAAACCATATTTCATTGAACTACACAGCTTTTTAACCGGAATATCCCAGTACCGGGCTCCTTGCACAGCTTTGCTGTATCACAGAGGATGGGAGATGCCAGAGTTCTGAAATCACCCAGAAATCATACTCAGTTTAAATCTTTTATTACTGCAGTCAGAAATGGAACACACATATTCTCATATTTTTATTGCCACACTACAGTTGGAAGCTGCAGCATTCCTAACTCTCAGAACTCTTAAAAAGGCAGCAAAGTGAAGGAGCAGCTGCAGCTCATTCAGACAATCATTTGGCTGCAGACCTGATTGCCTCTCCTTCAAGAGGCCAGTTAACTGAGGCCAATTGCTTCCAGTCTCCCTCTGCACTTTAGCAACTTCTGATCCTCTCTTCTTCCAGCCCCAAAGATGCATGATTATCCCAGAACTCTACTGCCCTACTGCAAATATACTTAGTCCCTCCTTCTTCCAGTTTAGTCCCTAGCCCTGAACCACTTCTTTGTTTCTCTGATCCCACAGACTTTCCAGCTACCTGTTGTTCTTGACAGATCATAACTTGAGTATCAGCCTGGAAGCTGGTATCTGTGATGGCAAGTTGCTTTCAGGAGAAACAGAGTCAGCAGAGTGGATGAAGGGTTTACTGGCAGCGCTTGTGAGGGGAAAGCTGCTGAAGACATCATGCAGAGCCAAAGACCTTCCAGTAGCAGCAAAATGCACTGCAGTGAGCCATAGGACTGAGAAAGGACTGGAGAAGGCTTTCATCAGCCAAGACAAAGAAAAGCAAGACTGAAGAGAGCACTTAGTAAATGACACCTTAGGATGACCAGGGAGTTTTCTGCAACAAGAAATGTAGACTACACAGAGTAACAGTAGAAGGAGAGTCAGAAAAGTGCAACAGTGGCTATTCAACAGAATTCCACTGAAAAAAAAAAGTGACTTTTTAGAGGGATATAATTCCATGTGAGATTTAAAAAAAAAAAAAAAAAAAAAAAAAAAAAAAAAAAAAAAAAAAAAAAAAAAAAAAAAAAAAAAAAAAGGAAAAAATATCACTGACAGCCTATTTGTTCCCAAAACCCAGCTGGCTCCCCATGACATATCTGAGAGACCTCTAAATGACGCCCTTTGAATGAGCTTCCAGAATCCCACATCACAAACACAGCCTCTATAGCTAAGACTTTTTCAAGTCCATAGATTCTGAAGTTCACAGCTTTCCCCAAGAACAACTTTTTCCAGGTGTATAAGCAAACAGATCCGTACAGCAGGAAAGGAGGAACAGCAGCAGTCTTGACCGGACGAGTTTTCAAATTCTGGAATGGTGTTAAGGGCAGCAGATGACTTTAAAGTAGGGCAGTTCTACAGTTCCCTGATTTTGCCAGCTTTCCTCTGTGGAGTAAACGCTTTCCAAACCTGCTCCTCAAAATCTGGAACATTCTATCACGGACAAGCAGATACCTGCTGCTCCAGTCCTGTTTTCCCCATGCATTTGTACACCTATGCCCTCAAGTCCAGCAGGCATCTCCCTGCTAATCCAACACTGGCTTCCTGCACGGCTTCAGCTTCAGCAGTGGCCATCAGTAATTCTGCCCTGCAGTCATCATCTCAACTAAGACACATACCCTCCTAACTGGCCACTGCTGTCTTCAGGCACAAGCTATTACAGCTGGAAACAAAGCTCTGGAGAAGACAATTGCCTCAGGGATCTTCCCCAGGGGTCAGCACCACAAAAAGTAAATGAAGCCTGAAAATGTAAAGGAGGGAGAGAATACAGACTTCCTGAGAGAAAGAAACGGTGATAGATAAATGAAGTACTTCAAACGGGGTTAAAATGCAAGTCACATTGAAGCTACACACACTGCAGCAAGTGATCTCGTAGCTCAGTTACCATTAGGAGACAATTTCCACGCTCAACCTCCCCGTGCAGGTCCCTCCCAACATACACCTCATTGCTGGTGCTCACTAGATCAACTTGTTAAGTTCGGAGAAAACCTACTCTAAACATCACTTCCTGCCAGATCAGTTGAATTAGTTTACTTGTGATGCTACAAGTGCCAGCGAGAGAGAAGGTAACTAAGAAGGTTCAGCTTAGCTGTAACACATACCCCCACCCTCAACAGTTGCATCTGAAGGAGAAACCTAGCTTCTGGCTCAGTGCTCTGCTCCAATCTGTGTTTCCTCAGTAAACAGCACCATTGAGTGTTAAGATTAACAGCAAATTCGAGAGTTCCACGTTGATCTAGATTTTAAAATCAGGTCCAAGCACAGAGAAAATCCCACTGAAGCACCTCTGGGATGAGAGGCATCAAAAAAATTTGGTTTCTGTGTAGGCAGAGTAGCTCCATGTTAATGCAATGCGATCCAAACACAGGCTATTCCCACACAAAACAGCAAAGACAAAACCCTCCCCCCTCCTCCAAGTGCATCTTCCAGCACCCTCTCCTTACAAAAAGCTAGTGATCACTGCTGTCCCATCAGTTGACTGAGCTAGCTGCTCCTCGAGCTGGATAACCTACTAAAAATGATTAAACCGTGGGTTTTCCAAACTATTCGAGTTAAACAACTCACCTTGAAAAGGTAATGAGCAGTTCCCAAACGGGGGGGGGGTGGGGGGGGGGTGGGAGAAGGAAGAAAAAACCAAACAAACCCAACAACATAAAACCCCCACATAATAATGTGACCATTACTGGAAATTAACCTTTGAACAACTGCTAGAACTGCACCCCTATTAGGCAGACAAGGAAGGATACAAAGGCCTATTAAGACCATGGCAGGGATAACATGGGAATCGGCAGGGAAGACCACAGGAGAAAGAATGGGAAGGAGAAGGGAGAAAACTAGCTCCGGGAGCCGTACAAGCACAAGAACACGGGCCAGTCCGGAGCCTAACCCTCAGTGCTGGCCTCAGCACACACCACGGGCTGCCCATCTACAAGTTCTTGACCTCTCTCAAGTGCAAGAGCAGAAGAGCCAGGCCAAGCATCTACTCCAGTCACTGAACACTATTGTAGGAGGTAGAAAAGTTTTACTCGCTCACCCCATCTATTCCCCCTGGCCCATAACTGCTGCCTACAGAACATCTTATAACCTTATCACTGGTTTTGTTGCTTCATCTTTAAGAAGGTAAGTCAGGGACCAAGCAAGATTTGCACATATTTGTCCACGGGTTTTTGGGGAATAAAATTACCAGCAAGGAGACTATAGTCCACTTCTCACTCTCTTACTGTTTTCTACAACACAGTCTCCAACCTACGCAAGTAAAGACGTGAAACTGCCGGGACACGCCAACTCTGCTCTGGGATGCTCGGGAGGCAAGCGGCTGTCGCTGCGACTCCCGAGCACCGCAGGACCTGCTCCTCACCCGCTGTACGCGCCCTGCCACCCGCCTTTCCCCGCCGAGTGCCCCAGGCCCCCGGGAGCTGGGCGAGGAGGGACGGGACACAGACACGGGGGTCAGAGCACCCCAGGCCGCCGGCAACTCCGGCAGCAAAGTTAAGCCGACAGCGACCGTGCAGGCGCCCCTGCCCGCCACACGTATGTGCCGTGCACGCAGCCCGCCGCGGCGGGAGGCGGGGACCCGCCGCAGGATGCCCGCCGCGGGGAGCCAAAGAAAGGCGCGTGTTTGACGCCCGGCCACCGTCAGGGGGAGCGGCGGCTGCCCGGGAAGCGAGAGCGGGGCTACGAAGGGGAGCTGCTCCCGGCCGCCGCTCCCGGGGCCGGCCCGCGTTAGACAATGGCTGCTCCACCGCCGCTGTCAACTTCCAGCCCGCCCCGGCCCCCAGGGGAACTCTCCCCGCCGCGCCCCGAGCCCGGCCTCACCTGCAGCAGCAGCAGCAGCAGCCACCTCCGCGGCGCGGCACTGCCCCGCTCCGCACCGCTCCCGCACCACGGGCACCGCCCCCCGCCCCAGGGACCCGCGCTACCGGAGCCGCGGGGCCGCCGCCGGACACGCCCCCCGCGCGCGGGCAGCAGGCCGGGCCCCGGCGGGGCGGGGCGGGGCGGTGCCCGGGGGGCCCCGTTGCTGCGGAGGGCGGGGCTGGGGGCGTTACCTCGCGGCGGTCCCAGGCGGGCCCGGCTCGGCCGCGGCCTGGCAGGGTGAGCCCTGGGCGGGGAGGGGCCTGGCGCGGCCGCGCGGGGCGGGCTCCGGGTGCGCCCCTCCCCCCCTTTTATTGCCCCCTTTTTTTTTTTTTTTTTTCTTTTTTTCTTTTTTTTTTCTTTTTTT
>NDXB01018184.1:8674-42772 GCA_002631895.1 Agapornis roseicollis
CGCCGACCTACCCCCCCCCTTCCCTTCCCATTCCCTTTCATTCCCTGCCCCCTTCTGCCCCACAGAAGCATGACCCCAGGGTCCCACTGCCCGGGACCAGGATGTCCACATCCAGGGATAGGATGGAGGGGACGAGAGCCCTTCTGATCGGGCAGGGCATAGGGATGAATCCTGTGCCCCGTGAGCAAGGGGAAGGGCTGCTCCGCCCCTCAAGCCATGGGGAGACTCCACTGTGCCCCCCAAGCCACAGGTCAATGCTCAGCCGCGGCCCTGCAGGGCTGGGGTCTGGGGGTGCCCGACCCACATCCCCCCTTTCCAGGCAGCTCCACTCCTGCAGCCAGGCCCTGCCATCCCACCCTAGGCTGTGTGGGGCAGCTGTGGGTCTGGCAGTGGGGCAGGGATGGGGCAGCTGCCGGCTGTGGACGAGCTGGTGCAGCTCCACCCTACGTGGCTGCTGCGGCGCTGATGGGGCCACGATTAAAATGTGACCCCCAGCCCGGTGTGGGAGCCCCTCCAGCCCTGCCCCCTCCAGCTCCCCGGCCTGCAGGCACAAGCTGCCCCACACCAGCCTCACAGCCCCACACTGCCTACCCGCCGGCACGGCACGGGTGGGGACAAGGACAGGGATGGGAACATGATGGGTCCAGGCTTCTCACCCGGTCCTGCCCCCGACAGTGCTGACCCTGCTCCGGCGTGCACAGCACGGATGTGTGGATGCTGTGGCGGGGCCAGTACAGGAATGCCTGGCACACCAGCACCAGGCACCAACACCAGCCCCAGCCCGTCTGCGCCCTCGCCGGGTGCTGCCGGTGCGTGGCCCCACGTGTGCCTTTGGAGTCCTCTGCGCCGTCCCCTCCACATGCCCCCAGCCCACACCGACCATCCGCAGACAGAGGGTGAGTGATGGGTGCGGGTGGCCCTATCAGTCAGGGCACCCCCAGCAACCGGCACAGCAGCACCCTTCGGGACAGGACCCGCACACTCCATGCCAGATGTGGCATGTGCCGGCGCCCGGCTGGTCGTGGGACAACTTATTCCCCCGGTGCTCTGGGACACGGTACCGCCGAGGGTGCCCTCCCGTCCCGCCCGGCGGTCACGGCTCCTACCTGTGCCGGCCGGCGTTCCGGGCAGCGCCGTGGGCCGTGGCGGGGCTCTGCGGGGCCGTAGCCTGGACGGTGCCGAGCGAGGCGGCCCCCCCGGTGTAGAGGCTGTACCTGGAGGGGAAGTTGGCGGCCAGGGCCTGGGCGGCCAGGAGGCATGGCCAGAGCCAGGGGGCCATGCTGGCCGGGAGGCTCGGCACGGCTCGGCTCGGCGTGGCACGGCTCGGCCCGGCACGGCGAGGCTCGGCGTGGTGCTGCTCGGCAGACACAGCCCAGCTCAGGAGCGCATGGCGCGTCCCGTCGCGGCCCCGTCTCTCCTGGCTCTGCACGGCTCAGCTCCGAACGGCGGCTCTGCCCTCCCCTCGGCCGCGCCTCGGCCAGCCCCTCGCCGCCAGAGCCGCCCCGCGCTGCCCGCTCGACGGGGTCCCCGGGGCCCCCCGCTTCCTGCCGACCGCGGCCCCCGAGCCGGCCAGCGCGGCCCCCGGCGCGTCCCGGCCTCTGCCGGGCACCGCGGCCCCCGCCGGCCCCCGCCGCCCGCCCGGCACATCTGCTTCTCGTTAGGCCGGGACGCCAGCGAGGACGGGAAGGAGGGACGGGGGAAGCCAGAGAGGCCGGGCAGGGGGCCAGGGCTGCAGGCAGCCAGCGCGGCGGGTGCTGCCGCCACGGGTCCCCCCAGCCGCCCCGTACTGCCGCGGCCTCGAGCGCCTGCCCACGCCCCACATGGGCTCCCATGGCCACCACTTCGCATGGCTCCTCCTGCAGCACCCTGCTCCTTGCACGCCCCTGGTCCCCACGCTGCAGCACTGGATGCTATGGCTCCAGCCCCCACTGCACCCTTTTTTCCTGCTTGCCCGGGGCTGTGCTTGTGGGTTTCCATCTTGGGGCTCCCTGGGCCAGGCTGGGGGTACGAGCATGTCGCAGTGGGTGCTGAGCCCCATGGCACTGTGCTGGGGACAGGGGTCACCAGGGCTACGGGAGCGAGGCTCCAGCCAGGAGCAGGTGGTGACGCAGTGGCCATCTCGCCACAGACAGGGCCCTGCAGTGGCACCATGGCTTCCCCAGGCCATATAGTGATGTCACGACCTCGCGCTGTCATCACGCCTTGGCGCTAGCCCCGGAGTGACGTCACGGCCTGGCACAGCAGCGCGGGAACCCGCCGCTCCCCAGGGCTGCTGGATGTGGGTTAAGCACAAACAGCTGCGAGCAGCTGGAGGGGGGAGGGGTGAAGCGGAGCCGGGGGCTCTGGGCTGTGCTCGGCCTGGCGCCAAGCCACAGCAGTCCGCAGCCATGACGGGGGGGCAATGTCACCCTGTCAGTGCCCGGCGGGGACGCGCGGCTCCGAGGGGAGGTCGCTGCTCTCCCCCCCCCCAGCCTTGGCACGGAGCGGCCCCCCCGGCACACTCCGGTCCCCTCTCCCGCCCTCCCACCGCCTATAATTAGCTCCGGCCGCCCTGGGCCGCGCCCTCCCCGAGGCCCCGCCTCCTGCCCCGCTCCCGGCCTTGTATGGTGTCGGTGTCGGCCGCCGAAGTGGGGGGGGCCCCTAATCGGGGCCAGGAGCTGTGACGTCACCTCAGCGCGGAGAGCCCCGCGGCACAACCCGGCCGTGACGTCACCATGTGGCCAGGACCGGGCCGTGACGTCACCGCGGAGGCCGAGGCGGGTCTGACGTCTCCAAGAAGCCCCACCCCTTCCCCTGCTGCCGGAAGTCGCGCGAGGCTCAGGGAGACGTGGCGGCAGCGGCGGCGGCGGCACTGGCAGCGCGTGAGTACGAGGTGGCGGGTGTCGGTACCGGGGTGCTGCCCCGAGCGGGGGGGACGACAGCCCCGGGGGGTCCCGGCGGGGCACGGGTGGGGGCTGGGGTCCCTTGGGGGGGGGCCGGTGTCTCCCAGTGGGGAACTGGGGCTGCACCGGCAGAGCTGAGGTGCCTGGAGGCGTCCCAGCGGAGTGTGAGGGCCCCGGCGGTATCCCGCGCGGGTGGGCTGTATCCTGGCAGGGGATTGGGGTCCTTGGGGAGGTCTCAGCGGGGTTCCTGGGGTGTCCCGGCGTGGCTGGCAGCGCGATCCCCCGGCAGGATGATCACGGACGTGCAGCTCGCCATCTTCGCCAACATGCTGGGCGTGTCGCTCTTCCTCCTCGTCGTGCTCTACCACTACGTGGCCGTCAACAACCCCAAGAAGCAGGAGTGAGGGCGCCTGGGGATGCACCGCACCAGCACCCCCACACTGGCTCACCCGCAGACCTGCCCCCAGCTGCCCTGTTCCATGGCAACCACAGCAGAGCGGTGCTGCGCTGAGACAAGCGGCCGCGCTTCTTCCAAACAAACTTTAACGGAAACACAGTAATACAATACGAAACCGTGTGATGTAAAAATCCCTGACCCCTCCCTCCTGTGCCAGGCTCCTCCGCCGGTCCCGCGGGGAGGAGCGGGCCTGTCCCCGCTGCTGTCCCCGGTGCTAGCCTGCTATCACTGGGAGCTGCTGGGGGCCAGCAGCGGTGGCCGCCGCACGCGTAGGCACGGTGTGGGGTGAGTGGTGCGGTGGCTGCAGACAGGGCTCCGCGCTGCTGCAGCTTTAGTCCGGCCAAGGCCCGTGGCAGGGGGAGCCCAGCCCTGCCCCATGCTGGGGATCCGGGGTGCCAGAGCACGGTCAGGCTTCGGCGCAGAACGAGAGCAGCTGCCGGTAGGAGCTGAGCGAGGGAGGGCCCGCAGCTGGGTGCTGTGAGGGAGCAGAGGGGCTGGGGCAGTGAGAATGGAGCCCCCTCCCCAGGACCGTGGCCCCTGCCCAGGCCCCGCCAGCGCAGGGCAAAGCTGGGCAGGGGTCCCCATGTCTGCAGTGCAGCCCTGCAGGGCCGTACCTGGGGGTGCAGGACCTTGTCCCCACACAGGAGGAGTCCCTCGGCGCTCTGCACCCCCTCGGGGAGTGCAGGGGGCTCTGGGCAGAGCCCTGCAGGGACAGGGACAGGGACTAGTGTTGGCCACCAGTAGGGCTGTCCCAGGCCTGGGGGCTGTGGGGTCCTGGGCCTGGTGCAGCACACTGAGGGCACCCATCGTGCCTAGGTGTGATGGTCCCCTCCTGCACTGGGCACTGAGTGGGTGCTGCAGCCCCACAGCCCCACGCTGTGCCCTACCTGGTGGAGACTGTGAGGCCTGGGGACTGTCCTGGCTGAATGTCCTGGCCTGGCGGGCTGTGGTGCTGTTGGTGTGGAGCCCTGGTGGGTTCTGCCCAGTCACTGCCCCTTTCCTCCGCACGGGGATCCTGCTGGGGCGTGGGGGGTATCTGCAGAGACCCATGGGCCACTCCTGAGGTGGGTGCTGCTGGGGTGGGTGTGTCTCTGCCCAACCCCTCTGCATCTCCAATCCCAGTGCCAGTGTCAGCATGGGCTCTGGGCCAATTCAGGGGTGCCCCTTGCTGTGGGGTGCCTCCACACCTACCTGGGTTGTTCCGCTCTCCTAGCATCCAGCTTCCTGGGGATCGCCTGTAAAGAGGAGAGGAGAGGAGAATAGGCTGGTGACCTAGGGAGTGTGCTTCTCACAGGAACCCTCCATGGCCGCAGGGGGGAAAGCCACCAAGCCAGGCCTTCCCCCCTGCCCCAGCTGTCTGCAAGGCTCGGGAAATGTGCATGAGGGGCAGAAGCTCCCGATGGAACCCCACAGATAGGGTATGACAGCTCGCAGTGTGAATGCCCCTACATCCCCTACCCCACTACCCCCAGAAGCCCCAGAGCCATGGGGCAGTCCCCCCAGCACCCTGCGGTACCTGCAGCCGTGCTGGGCCATGATCAGCCACTGGCTTTTCTGCACCTTGCTGGGCCTCCCGTGGACTGTGGCTGGTGCCTGTGCTTGGTGCTGTCTGGGTGCCCAATGGCAGGGTCCCTGTGTGACAAACAACAGAGAGCTCAGCGTACGCCAGGCACACACTGGGGTGGTGAGGGGCCTCTGAGGTGCAGCAGGGAAGTGGCTGCCTGACCTCAGCACACAGGGCCAGCAAGACAGGGTTGGCACACAGACACACGTGCTGGCAGCACCACCGAGTTGCTGCAGCTCCACAGCCACACTGGAGTATGTGCCCAGCCAACGGGCATGACGCATCCCAACACCACTGGATCAGGCATCATTCCCTGTGGCACAGCAGCCATGCACTGAGCTCCTGGCCACTGTAGTGTGTCCTTTTAGCCAGGAGAGCTGGGACAGAGCTGCCTGCTGGCCTCTCCATGGCCAGGCTGCTGAGTTGCCGCGGCAAAGTCAAAGAGCGGGGAGGAGCTACTTTGGAAGCTGCCGAGGCGCCAGCGGGAAGGACCATGACAGGACTCAGCAGCTCAGCGTGGGGCCAAAGCTGCTGGTGGAACCGCAGCCAGAAGCAGCAGCACCAGACACGCGTCTCAGTCACCGCAGGACAAGGCTGTGGCTGAGGACCAGGCTTTGTGCCCGTGCTGGAGTGCAGGAGATGGGTAGGGATGGCACAGGCAGGACCAGGGAGCCAGAGGCCAACCCTGGTTCATGCTCACTGGTGCAATGGGCTCTGAACCAGCTGTGCCAGGCAGACCCAGGCTGATGGGGGGCAGCTCTCCAGGCCCAGGGAAAGTGCCCATCAGCTGCATAGGATGTGGCAAAGCCAGGCTCCTGGGCAGCCTGGGGCAGGTGCAGCGCAAGCATAGAGCCCTGCCCCTGCAGAGATAAGCCCAGCGGGCAGCATACAGAGCACTGGCCCTTGGCATGGCTGGCCATGCTGCTGGTGTTCAACAGGACTATGGGGACACACAGTCCCCTGGGGACCAGGCAACATGTAAAGTTCCCAGATGAACCATGAGGAGCCCCACAGTGAGTTAAGACCCTGCACAGGAGTCGGACTGTTGCAAAGCCCATGCTGGGGCAGGCTGGTGGCACACACAAGCACTCACTCAGGGTGGTGGCTTTATGTTCAATAGCTCTTAATCTTGTCACAACTGAAATGGCACAATTTGGTGACAAACTCTAGCCAGCAAAGGCCAGTGGCAGCCACAGGAGGGTCAGTGGGGTCCTACAGAGCCCTCTCCTCACCCTGGCATTTACAAGGATGGGCAGAAAAGAGGTCCAGCCTGGGCTCCATGGGCTTGGCCAATGCAGGAACTGTGGAGGGCTCAGGGCTGGAGCATGGGGGGGATCTGAACCTGGTATACCAGCCCTCTGGGAAAGTGGCTCCTGCCATACCACTGCATGGCCCAGCCCTTCCCTCAGTTCCACTGCTCCTCAGACAGGGCAGCTGCAGGGAAGGAGATGAGAGCTAGCCCGGTAGTGCCTGCAGCTCTGCTGACCACTGAACACCCACCACTATGGGAACACCAGTCCCCACCATGGCCAGGGCTGCCCAGCTGGCACAGTGCATGAATAGTGGGATGAGCCATCCAGGAAAGTCTTTCTACCAGGCAAAGAGGATGCAGCTGGGGAGGGGACACATCTCACATGCTTTTCAGACTCCAGCCCAAGCAGCAAGTCCCCAATGGACTGGCCATCATGGTAGGCCAGTCATCCCATCAGGCCACAGTGGTATGCAGCCTCCCCTTGCCTTTAGGCATGGCCTGTGGGGATGTCCTACCTGTCTCATACAGGCAGGGTTGCACATGGCAGCACATGCACAGGGTGGGGAAGGATGAGACATGGCTCAGGAGCAGCCATTTCATCCTGTGCCACTTAACCGCTATCCTGTCACACCTGGCTGGTGGCAGCCAGGGCTGAGCATTCCCAGTTCATTCCTGGCAGCTGTGACAGCATCCTGGCACCACCCCAGGATGGGACCACTGGTGGGAAGGCAGCAACAAAGCACAAAGCTGGGGGATCAAAGCATTCCTGACCCGCACTTCCCTGTGCAGATGCAGCAGTGCCGGGCCCCTCACATGCAGGGAGCCATGGAAGATCCAGATGAGGCAGCAGGGAGAGCTGTCAGGTGATGCCAGGGCAGGGACAGAAAGAGCCACATCCCAGTTCCAAGATGACATCCCACCAGATGCTCAGCTCTGCTGGCCATTATGCCCCTTGCCAAGGGATGCCACGCTGGCAGCCAGGAAGTAGACAGCACGGACCAGGGAGGCAGAACACCACTGATCTGCCCTAGTGAGATGGGCTCTTCCCTTCCAGCTCCTCAAAAGGTCACTTCCTGCTCACATGCCCAACTGTTACTGACTTCTAGCAGTGGGGATCGTGTCAGTGGGCTGCTCTCGTGGGCTCTGGGGCCCGGCATGCACGGCAGAAGGACCAGGCATTACAACGTGCCCATGAGAACACAAACTGTTTATTTCCTCCCCACCATGTTCTCATGGCAGATGAGACACAGACACTACAGCGTTGGAAAGCAACCACGGGGGACAAAGCGACGCAAGGACCACAGGCGGAGCACGAGGAGGAAGCTGACAGTGGGAAATGCAGCTGGCTCTTCCCGGAGCAGACCCTCGGCACAACCACAGCAACACTCATGCCAGTCACACAGACAGCCCCTCACCCCTGGAAGTGGCCCTTTGCTCACACACTTTCCCTCTTTGGGCTCTGGGATACGTCAGAGCAGGGTGCCCACCAGCCCCACAGCAGACTGCGGCTCCCAGTCAAGCCCCTCTGCTTAGACTGGGAACCTGTGGGACCAGCCCACAAAGCACTGCAGGGCACTGGAGCTTCCCCTGCAGCACCAAACCACTGAGGGGCCTGATCAGTGCTGAGGTCCCTGCCCCAGAGCCAGGAAGCTGGCACAGGGGCACAGGAGCATCTTGCCTTGTTTCAGCAGCCCCTGCTGCCAGAACACAGTGTAGCCATGGGGCACACTGGGGCCTATCTCCCAGCTGCACAGGCAGCCTGGTGCTGCCAATCGGCTCCCACCAGGACATGACCTGATGCACATTCAAAGCACCCAGTGACTAGTAACAGCAATGCCAGCCTGCCTTGCCATGACTTGAGTCATGTGCCACAATGTGCCACTGTGCAGCAGGTGCCTGGGAAGGAAAAAGGCACTTTGGTGTATCCCACAGACCTTGCAAGTGGCTGGGGCCCTGGCAAGGTTTTCCATGCCAGCTTCTGCAGAAGCCACTAAACGGGCAGAGTCCCTCCGGTCCCAGAGCAGTGGGCATCCTCTACCCAGTCAGGAGAGCAGAGCCGTGGGGCAGGGCTCAGCTGGGCCACCTCCAGGCAGCAGAAGCCCTGGGTCTTGCTGTGTGATGTCTGTCTTGACCCAGCCAGGACTACTCTGCTAGGGACAGAGAGGAGAGCTGCATATGGCATCCAGGGCCCTTCCGAGGGGACAGGATGGTGGCTCACACGTACTTCTTCCACACAAACCCACTTTTATTATGTAAAAGTACACGTTACACTGGCACAGAGCTCTCCTCAGGGCTGTGGCTTCACACAGCAGCTCGACAGGTCCTGGATCAAGTGCATGAGGGGCTCCCAGCCCAGCTTACCTCTGCCTGGTGCTGGGGCTCTGGTGCTGCGCTTCGGAGGACTCTGGCTCGCAGCGGCCAGACCCAAGGGCCTGCTGCAGCTGAAGGTGAAGCTGGGGGAGACTTTGATCCGTGGTGAATCCTGCTGGCTGCTGCCACTCCCACTGGTACCATTGCTGAAGCTCCTTATGCGGGACAGGGCATTATCGGAGTTTGAGGTGGAGAGCCTGCTGTAAAGGGATGAGGAATAGGAGACTCAGACCGGATCTGAGGGGAAGGGTCTTCCTCTACCAAACCCCTGCTGCAGTGTGCAGCTGCTGCAGACAACATCTCCATCAGACCCCTGGACTTCTCTCCAGCTGCTGCAGATGGGAACATCACAAGGGGCTGCCCCTGAGCAGCTTCAGCCCCCAGTCCCCCATGCTGTATATCACTGTCAAGGCTGCAGCATGGTTGCAGAGTTCCCATTCCCTCCTCCATCCCAGTTTGATCTGGAGAGAAGGAGGGGAAACAGAAGAGATGCTGTTGCTCTATGTGGGCAGCATAATCACTTCTCAGTTTACTGGGGCTGGAGAATACTGAACAGCTTCCCCCTGCATGGCCATGTGCCACTCTTGCCTGTGGTGCCTGATTGCTGAGGGTACCCACACCTGCAGCTCACAAACACAGGGGGGACATGCGCAGGCCCCAGCAAGGCAGAACAGCAAGCAGATACACCATGGCCTCAGTAGATGCTGGGTAACTCATGCTTATAATCTCTAACTGGTATTATCCTGCAGCCCGTAAGCACATCAGGCACTTACATGGAGCTCCTGGAGGGGGTCTTGGAACCTCCTTTCCTCCATGGGCCCCCGCTGGCACCCTTCATGCTGCGCACGTGCTTCAGCATCCAGGCTCGCAGGTTGCTGAGGCAGCTGTGCTCCGAAAGGATGATCCGGGGCCAGGGATTGCACTCTGCCATGTCCAGTGCTGCCACAGCCAAGGCTCTCCCAACCTGTCAGGGCAGAAGGCAACTGGTGAGAAAGGCTCCATGAAGGAGCAGCAGCTCCTTCCTCCAAAGGAAACCCAACCCCAAATTACAGACAAATCTCAAGCTTGTTCACAGGCTCCAATGGAGGAGTGTGCCCATAGGGATCTCTGCACATGCACATGCAGGGCAAGCGCAGCCCCAGGGACCCAAGCCCCTGGCTGAAGGCACTAGAGGCGCTGCAGCCCCAGGCAGGACACCCTTCCCATGGGCAGGAACCTCCTCACCTGCTCGAACAGCTCCACGGTGTATTTGGAAGGAAAGGCAGCCGGGGGCGGCGGGCTGGCCCTCCCGTTGTCATGGCAGGCCACAGGGATGGTGTTCACAAAGCGCCCCGTGTTGTAGTTGCACTCCAGTGTGTAGCTGTGGAGCAGAAGAAAGCCCACATTACAAAGTGGATCCATGGCTACTTCCTCTTGGAAGAGGTCTGGGTTCCCCCTCCGACCCTGGTGGCTGGGGCTCTTGCTGTGACCTGCTGCATGGATATGGGGCTCCAGGAGGAAACTACCAGAAGAGGAAGATAATGGAGTGAGGGATCTCCTGAGAAATACAACCTATGTGAGCCCACAGGCCCCGAGAGGTGGCACCCAAGAGTGCTGAGGAGCTGCAAGGCCTTTGTGAGGCTTCACTTGGCCATCTCTGAAAGGTGACAGGGAGGAAGGGGTCCCTGATGGTTGGAGAAAGGCAAACACAGCACCTGTTGTCAAAAAACAGCCCAGAAACCAACCATGTCCTGCAGCAGGTTGAGAGAGGGGATTCTCCACCTCTGCTCTGGTGAGACCCCACCTGCAGTCCTGTGTCGAGCTCTGAGCCCCAACATAAGAAGGATGTGGAGCTGCTGGAGCAAGTCCAGAGGAGGCCACAGAGGTGCTTCAAGGGCTGGAGCACCTCTGCTGTGGAGACAGGCTGAGAGAGCTGGGCTTGTTCAGCCTGGAGAAGGCTCAGGACAGATCTTATAACAGTCTTCCAATACCTAAAGGGGGCCTTACAAGAAATGTGGTGAGGGACTTTCTACAAGGGCCTGTAGTGACAGGTTTTGAACTGACAGAGGTGAGATTTAAATTAGATATTAAGGAAAAATTCTTTCCTGTGAGGGTGGTGGGGCCTTGGCACAGGTTGCCCAGAGAAGCTGAGGCTGCCCCATCCCTGGCAGTGTTCAAGGCCAGGCTGGACAGGGCTTGGAGCAACCTGGTCTAGTGGAAGGTGTCCCTGCCTGTAGCAGGGGGCTGGAACTGAATGAGCTTTAAGGTTCCTTCCAACCCAAACCATTTGATGATTCTTTGAAAAATGACAATCCAGGGACAGAGCTGCCAGACAGCCTGATCTTGGTCCCCAAAATGTCACCAATCGAGTCCTGCTGGAGCATGAAGGAGAAAAGGGTGCTAGCACCATCACATGGGACAGCTTGCATCTGCCCAACAAGAACCCAAGCATCTTCCTCCACATCTGCTTGACACAGCACAGGCACCAAGTGCCCTCCTGACCCCTGCCACTCTTCAGGGTGTCACTGCTGCATTAACAATGGCCTCTTCCTTGCTAGCCACAGCAAACAGCCCCACAAGCAGCTACACCAGCAGCCCAAGCCTCAAGATCTCGGGTATTTGTTACTGCAGGGCTGGTTTAGGCGGATCAGACACTCCCTGACCCTCAGGGAAGCAGCAGAAGTGCACAGTGAGTGCCGAGGAAATGAAGCCAAGGAGCCACCGCCTCCGCTGGCAGCCTGGCCCAGCACCAGCCATGGAACCACACCTACAGAGAGCAGCTGTCTGCAGGAGGAGGGAGATGGGGGATTCTGGGGGGAGTCCAGGGCTGGCAGGAAGCCTGGCACTACTCCCACATTTCCTCAAACCACAGATGCTTCGGAAACATAGCATCTACTACGGATGCATTACACACTTTTTGTACTCTTCCCTCAGCACCTGCAGCTGGCCAGGGCCAGGAGAGGGTTAGCCAGGCTGTTGATCTGACTGCTTCAGTCATTTTTATGTTCCCAGCAACCACAACAGGCCAAAAATATCCCATCTGTTGCTAGAGGGAGGCATGTGGCTGCTGTGGCTCACGTAAATATCCTCAACTCACTGAATCACAGAGTGGCTGAGGCTGGAATCTTGCATGGCAATCTTGTGTGCAAAGTCTGGGCAAGCAGAGCCCATTGCAACTCAACAGGCTTTAATTACAGCTCAATATGAATATAAACATCTAGGAAAGAAAAAAAATTCCTTCTGGGAAGTCGTGCATAAGAGTTCTATGAGAGTGATGACATGAAGCCAGAGCAGCTGCAGGAGGGATGTGAAGAGATAGGGGGTATGGGAGGAGAAGGAGCCAGGCTTGAGAAGGAGCCTTGTCCTTTACAAGGGTATGTAGGGACAGGACAAGGGGGAATGACTTTAAACTGACAGAGGGGAGATTGAGACGAGATCTGAGGCAGAAGTTCCTCCCTGTGAAGGTTCTGAGGCCCTGGCACAGGGTGCCCAGAGAAGCTGTGGCTGCCCCATCCCTGGCAGTGTTCAAGGCCAGGCTGGACACAGGGGCTTGGAGCAACCTGCTCTAGTGGAAGGTGTCCCTGCCTGTAGCAGGGGGTTGGAACTGGATGGGCTTTAAGGTTCCTTCCAACCAAAACCATTCTGTGATTCTATGAAGCAGAACAACACTGGTGGCACAGGAATGTGGCAGTGTCTGGCACAGCCAGGTCCTGGCCTCAAGGCCAGGATGAGCTGGTGAAATCTTCACCCTTTTGCTAGTATTAGCTTTTGTTGTGGGACGATTTGTTTTCACAATGAATACTAAAACCTGTGAAACTGAGAAGTGGGGGGGTTCATATTTAATACTTTAGGAGAATCAGCTCAATGCAATAAACATTTATAATACCCTCTGTGCACACTGAGCTAAGAGCCAGTCCCACCCCCACCAGAGAGCTGTGCAGGACACGGCTGCCCACCAGAACCGGGTTAAACTTTCCTTAACATCCTGCATCCAGCGAGATCCTTTTCCCTGTTCCACAACAGAGGTGAGCCAGCCAGAGCAGCTGGCACGGATGCTCTGTGAGCACGCAATGGTTTGCCTACCTGTGGATGATCCCCAGGGCTTTGTAGATGGCCACTCGCCCGCTGCCCTCCTTCGACTGCCCGTCCCGCTTGTCTTTGGCATACATGTTCTTCTCGGAGAAGTTGCAGCCCATGAAGTCGAAGTAAGGTGAGTTCAAGGCAATGAGCTTGGGGAAGAGCATGTTCTCCACCTGCGATGCAGAGAGAGGCACATGGGGTCCACGGCTGTCCCTCCTGTTACAGCACAACCAGTACCAAGGTCTGGGATGTGCTGGGGTCTCAGCTGTACCTGCTCTGCCCAATTCCAGTGTCTCACAAGCTCAAGCCCTTCCCTGGGGAATGCTGCCTGCCCTCTGCCCATCTCCAGCAGCGAGCTGGGCTCTGCCACAACCTGCTTATGGATAGCAAGGGGCCTGGCAGCATAGCTCTTCCCAATACTCTCATTCCTTAGGAGAGGAAGAGGCAGCTCCTCTGTCCTGTCCTCACTAGCTCCCCAGGGTGAAAGCCAATACCAATATGTCATGGCCCAACCAAGTTTCTGTGTGCTTGTGGGGAAGCTGACTGGCTGCTTCCTGAGGGTGGTGGTAAACAGTTCCTTCTCTGTCACCAGTGGAGTCGCCCAGGGGTTGATACTGGGCCCAACACTGTTCAGTGTCTTCATAAAAGATCTGGAAAATGGGATCAAATGTACCCTGATGAAGCATCCCAATCATCCCAAATTGACTGGGGAAGTAGACACTTTGGAAGGGAGAGCCACCCTGCAGGATGACCTGGACAGGCTGGAAGAGTGGGGCTAAGAACCTTATGGAGCTCAAGGACAAGTGTCAGGTCTTGCACCTGGGAAAAGGGGTGCACAGTGTGCAGCCACTGCAAAGAAAATCAACAGGATGCTGGGGAACATCAACAAGGACATCACCAGGAGAAATAAAAATGTCACTGTCCCACTCAGCATTGTCCACTGGGAATACCATGTCCAGTTTTGGTTCCCATCGTACAAAAACCAAGATGTGGACAGGCTGGAGAGGGTTCTGAGGAGGGCCACAAAGATAAGCCAAGCACTGGGCAGCCCTGTGAGGAAAGGCTGAGAGAGCTGGGCTTGTTCAGCCTGGAGAAGAGAAGGCTCAGGGGAGACCTTATCCCCATGTTCCAGCATTTAAAGGGTGGCTACAAAGAAAAGAGAGAATCCCCCTTTTACAAGGAGTCACATGGGAAAGATAATGGGTGATGGGCACAAGTTACTAATGGAGAGATTCTGACCAGATACGAAAGGACAATTTTGCACAATGAGAAAAACCATCCACGGGAATAATATCCCCAGGAAACTGGTGGATTCCCCAGTGCTGGACACTGTTCAGATCTGGCTAAATAGGGGGCTGGGTCATCAAGTCTAGGTCATGCTTTGCCTAGAAAGGTCAGATCAGACAATCATTGAGGTCCTTTCGGACCCATGATTCTGTGACCTGCTGTTGCCATTCCAGACGCAGGCCTGGGAAAGGAGGAAGAGGAGGAGAACAGCACACACACATACACAGCACCCCCTGGGCACAGAAGGCAGGGTAGGCCTGAGGTGCACCAGCCCTATCCTGACAGGGAGCTCCCACCTCCTCTCCCAGCAGTGGGGAGGAATGTTCAGAAGACTGGGAAGGGGGCAGAGCAGTGAGGGGGTCCCAGCTTGCACCACCACCTCCATACTCTTATCTCCTGCCCTTACCTGATCATTTTCATCACTGAAACTGTTGCCATACATGAAGCAGCCACGCTTGGAGGCATGCCCATGGAGATCAACGTAGTAGGCCAGCCCGCTGTCCTGGGGCGGGATGGCTTCAGGGAGAGGTGTTGGAGGCTTCTGGGCTTCCTCCTCACAGTGCTCTAAGGTGCAGTTCGAAGAGACAATCCAGAGAGCCGGGTCCTTGCTGCCTGGGCAGGAGGGTGGCACTCCCAGGAGCCGGGCTTCCTGAGAGGGGCTGAGGTATGCTCTGGCATGCCAGGCTCTGGGTGAGTTGCGGAGGTTATTGACTTTCTCCAGCTCCGAGAGGGCTGCCTGTGAGGACGGGGTGCTGCTGTGGGTGGAATGGTTGTGGGCTTTTGTGCTTAACGAGCTGGTGCTGAGCGGGGAGATGTACGTCCTCCAGTCAGGAGAGCCTGGCAGGACACGGCTGTGAACATGGTGGTAGAGGAGGATTGCTTTGGCTCCATACACTGCAGGGTGCAGCTCGGCATCAGGGTTGAGATACTGACGGTTCAGGTTTACCCCACGGGAGTCAGTTCTGTAGAAAGAACAGAGAAGATGTAAGGTCCTTTGTGCAGCACCATGCGTTCTGTGAAGGCAGACTGACCTTGTCTTGTAATAGCTGAGGCTTTGGGCTCTATCCTGGCCAAGTGGGCAGAGACTGCCCCAAAGCAGCCAAGATCCTCTCTTCTGGAGAGGTACTTGCCACAGTGAGATACAGGCCTGAGTGATCTTCCTTCTCCCTGGAGCCAGCCCAGTTCCAACATGCCAGGACAGCCAGGACAGGACAGCACCTCAGTGCCTCAAAGACACAGGGCAGCACTGCTCTCCGAAGCAAGAAAGCCCTGACCTGGGAGGTGACCTGTACAGGCAACAGCAGCTCCAAAACCTCACCAGAGATCCCAGCGAGGAACAGGGAGAGCCTGGATCATGGACCTGTTCTTCCCAGCCACCATGAAACACACAGCAGGCTCCAAACAGGAGAGAATGGACCAGCCTGGACCCCAGCCCATGCTCACTCACCGATAGTGGCCTCGCACCACCCCATCGGGGTTCAGCATGGGAATGAGCTTAAAGACGAACATCCGCCTCAGCATCTGGGCACGGGGGTCNACCGGTTCTTCCCAGCCACCATGAAACACACAGCAGGCTCCAAACAGGAGAGAATGGACCAGCCTGGACTAACCCTAACCCTAGCCCATGCTCACTCACCGATAGTGGCCTCGCACCACCCCATCGGGGTTCAGCATGGGAATGAGCTTAAAGACGAACATCCGCCTCAGCATCTGGGCACGGGGGTCTTCCTCACGCAGGATGAAGTCCAGGAAGCCGTTGAAGACGAAGCTGGAGGGTGTTTCTCCTGGGTGGACTCTGCTGCTCAGGAAAAACACCTGGGGGTAAACAGACAGGTGAGGAGGGAGGGACAGGTTTCTGCCTCTGCAGAGAGGCTGCAATGGCTTTGCCAAGGTGCCAATCACTCCCTGGGGCACCTCCTGGTCTGCAGCCAGGCACTGTGGTTCCTGAGATGGAGCCAAGACCTGTATACAGACAGGTTAGTACTGGCATGGCAGTGCAAGAGTTTGCAGTGGCTTCTTTGCCCAGTGCGTCTCCTAAGTCCTGCTTGAAATAAGGCTGCATGTCCCGCATGAGACCAAAGGGCCAGCGCCCTGCAGCCAGAAGGAACCAGAGCATGGGCACAGAGGAGCCCCCAGGGGAAAGTCCCTAGTGATCCTGCACAGCAGGGCACAAGCCTGGCTGCAGGGTAACACCAAGCACCTCCTGAAGAGCCTTTCTCTTGGCAGGAGCTGCTCAGCATGGATACACCCACATCCTCCTGGCTACCCATCCCAGCTCTGTGCAGCATCAGAGGAAGCTCTCTGCTTGTCCTGCTCCTGGCAGGGAGGCCCCAGCCACCGCAGTGGGGCTTGACACCCCAAATACATGCACAGCACTTCCATCAATTCCTTCACAGCTTAATGGAGCAATACCACTAGAAGGAGAACAGAGCAAACCTATAGACAATGAGATGCTCAATTTTGCCCAGAGGAACAGGTACATGGTGCTGAGATGCTGCAGATTCTCCTGGTAGGTTCCTGCGCCTTGACACAGGATCTCACAGATTCTCTAATCATAGAATCACAGAATGGTTTGGGTTGGAAGGGACCTTAAAGCTCTTCCAGCTTTAACCCCTTGCCATGGGCAGGGACACCTTCCACTAGACCAGGTTGCTCCAAGCCCCGTCCAGCCTGGCCTTGAACACTGCCAGGGACGGGGCAGCCACAGCTCCTCTGGGCACCCCCCTGTGCCAGGGCCTCACCACCCTCACAGGGAAGAACTTCTTCCTAAAATCTCATCTCAATCTCTCCTCTGTCAGTTTAAAGCCATTAAAGTATTCCCTGCACTCCACCCAGCATTCAGGACACACCACCTTTCACATCAGACACCTGAGGGTGGCAGCAAGCCCCTAGCACAGGGAGCTGCTGGCCATACACTGTTTCCAGCACCGCCCTGAAGCTGGCGCAGCAGCTCACCCTTTTCCCTGCGAAACGGCGAGGCCGGGGAGTGGCGGTATCGGGGAAGAGCTTGTCCAGCCGGGGCTCCCGCTTCTCCAGCATGCCGTGGCACGAGGTGATGGTGAGCAGGTCCACTCGCAGCTTGTCCAGGGAATGGCAAAGCAGCTCCCGGTGGTAATAGACAGAGTCAAGGGGGCTGCAGGGTGAGGGGAGATGCTCAGTGCAGGTCAGAGCCTCCCCCTCCAGGGAAACAAGCGGCTGAGTGCGCTGCTGGGCTGGGGAGCAAGGGCCAGGGTGCTGAGCCTCAGCCCAAGATGTTGCTGATGGTATCCTTAAGGAGCTGGTCAGGAGATGCTCTCCACACCTACAGCCCAAGCTCTGCCTCTAGCTGCCTCGCTGTGACCATGTGTGTCTGTGCTTGCTCTGCTCCCTGGGGGTTCACCAACCCCAACTCAGCCAGGACTGGCCAGGCCATCCCACTGCCGCAGCACAAGACCAGTCAGGTGGGAAATAACCCTTCATTGATAACCCCCAGCCCTTGGCAGTCCCAGCGAGGTCTTCACAGGGTCACCACAGCCTCACCATGAGACAACCAACCAGGACTAGCATTGGACTTGAGGCTTGGATGCAATGATGGCATGCAGAGGAGCATGACCCACCTTGCAGTGCTGACAGCCCAAGCTGGACTCCAGCAGCTCCCGCCGTGCTGAGGGAGCTGGGGCCTCCTGCAGCAGGGGTTGGTTGGGGATCACCCAGCCCTGCCACCAGCCTGAGGGGCTCAGGGGCCTCACACCAAGGTGAGTTTGACCTGCAAACACTGCAATAGCACCGTCAGACTGCCAGGTTTTGAACTTCTCACAGTTCTCTATCATGTGACAATTTAAGAACAAATCCCTGTATAAGAAAAGGGATTTATGATTCCAGTGGTGCTGGAGGTTTGGAAAGCCTCCAGGGCCAAGAGGGGCTGCAGGAGAAAGTTCTCCACAGAGATACCTGAAGACTGGCTCTGCCCTCTACCAGTCAGCCAGCACTAGGTTCTCCTCAGGCTTCTGAGACTAGGGGAGCCTCCTAGACCAATCCACAAAGAGCCCAGCGGAGCAGTTGTAGAGGAAGGGAGCAGCAGGAGCTGATGCCTGGATCTCCATGCAGCCAGGAAGGAGAAAGCAACTAAAGTATTGACTTCTGACAATCTCCTCTCCTCAAACCAAGGGCTGCCCCTCAGCCTGTCCCGCCTGGTGGGAACTTGCTCTTAGGAATGCCAGTGTGATCTGGCCCAAAGACCCTCTGGAACGCCTTGGAAGCGCATGCCTGGGGGAAGCTGCTGCAGAGCTGGGGTCCAGAGAAGCAAAGACCAGGTGGATGCCAGGGAGAGTTGGGGGGCCCAGAGACCCCAAGGTGGACACCATCATGCTTCTACTGCAGGGACACAGCCCAGCAGGACAGGGCCAGGCGCGGGGGGAGCGCACCTGCTAGGAGACATGTGCCGGCACTCCTGGAAACGGCTGTCCAGCTGCGCCAGCATCTCCTGGCACTCCGTGTAGGAGAAGGGGTAGCAGAAGGCAAAGTAGGTGGTGGCCCCGCGGTGCTCCAGGAAGCGGTGCACGAAGGACAGCACAAACTGCGTCTCCACCATCTGGGATGGACACAAAGCAGAGCTGAGCGAAGGCACGGCAGCCCCAGGAGTAGCCGCTGAGTCCATGCACCCACAGCCGCATTGTGCCCGCAGCCGCTTGCCCTTCTCTGGGCACACAGGAAGCAAAGCCATGCTCCCAGCAGCTCCCAGACAGCTTTGTTCACATCCTCCCACATGCCAGGCTAGCTTTTGGGTCCCACGTGCACATAGGTTCCTGGAGGGATAACAAAGCCTCCAGGGCCAAGCCAGGGGTTCCTCCTCATCCCAGCAGCCACCAGCCCTCAGAGACTGAGCAACGCTCCAACGTGGGACACTTCGTAAAATTAATGAGCGCTGCAAAGCTCATCTGCACATTGCGTCTCTCCCTGGTGCTGGCACAGGTCAAATCAAGTGTTGTCAGGTCTTGTGGCAGGGATGGAAGACTCTCTGGCCCCTGTACCATGGGACAGAATTGGAGGCATGCCAGGGGGATTGCTGCCCCCAAAGCAGTGTACATGGTGCCGGGATGACCCAGGGCACCCACAAGTGAGTCTCCCCAGGTCAGCTCCTGCCAGACCACAGACAGAAAGTGCCAAAACCAACAAACCTCTGCTCAGAGCCTAAACAGCTTAATAGGGCTGCAAGGATCAGCTGCGGTCATGGCTGTTCCTGCTGTCTGCAGTTCCCTGGGCTCTCTCCCCAAGCCATTCCCCTCAGGGGGACACGAGCACCCCGACATTGTGCAGCTCATCACAAAGAGCTGACAAAGGGGAAGGGAAGCACCAGGAGTGCTTCCAGCACAGTTCTGCAGTCCCCCAGCTCCTCCTCTCCTGAGCACTCAGCCCTGGGAAGGGGCTCTGACACTACCCCCAAAACCCAACCTCTCCCATGGGGCTGCCAAAGTACAAAACAGCTCCCCCAACCTCATTCTGCCCTGCCACGGGCTGGAGGTCACTGGTGAGTGAGAGATGTCTGTGTCCCCATTGCTGTCCCCTCAAACCCAGGGTCTTCTCCTTGCCTGTTACCAACTTCAGCGCCCTCAGGACAACCCCCAGCCCTAGCACCCGTACCTCGAAGCTGGGCCGCTCACGGATGCGCTCCCAGCGGGGCCGCACCGGCAGGGTCCGCACGAAGGGGGACATGCCCTGGGAGTACAGCCGGCTCTGTTTGTTCATGTTCACGATGTGCAGCTTGATCACCTTCCCCGGAGCACCCCCCCGCACGCTGAAGTAGAACCAGGACCTACAAGGGGCGGCACCGCCGGGTCAGCCCCTTCGCTGGGTTTCCTCAGCCCACCGCACACCCCCGGCTCTCATCGGTCATCCCGCACGCCAGGAACCCGTTAAATCCCGGTGGGGGCACAGGCTCCCCAACCCCGCCAGCCTGCCCTTCGCTCCTGCCTCCTCAGCCCCCGTCCCCCGCAGACGCCCCGGTCCCGGCGGTACCTGTTGCCGTTCTCGTACTCGGTTTGGGCGCAGTCAGGCTGCAGCCAGACATTGAACTCATAGTCGGCGGCGGGGAGGGCGGTGCCCCAGGCCGCGGGGCCGCCCCCCGCCCCGAGCGGCTCCACCTGCTCGACGCGCGCCAGATTGCCCGAGTCGAAGCGGGAGCTGAAGAGCAGCCCCCCGCAGCGAATCTCCATGGCTGCCCAGCCCGCTCATCGCCTCGCCCCGCCGTCCTGTCCGGCACGGCACAGCACGGCCCGCCAAGGCCCAGGCCCGGCCCGCAGCGCAGCCTAGCAACAGCAACGCCACCGCCCATTGGCTCACCGCCCCCCAACAGCACATCCGCTCGTTGGACAGCGCCCCCGCGCTGGCCACACCCCCACCACTAGCCACGCCCCCTGGTCGGGAGGTCGCGGGCACGTCTGCGTGTGCACACGTGTGCTCACACATGCGTAGCACACACAGGTACGCGGACATGCACACACACACCTGTACATAAAACCACGTGTACGTGCACACACGTGCATAAGAGCACATGCATAGGCACACATGTACGCACACAGGCAAACCCATATACACGGGCACAACCCCCAGTGCATACACATACACGCACACACAGAGGAGCATACATCTGTATGTACACGCTCACACACAAATCTATACACACACATCCATACAAACATGTGTGTACATGAAACACACACACACTGCTGCACTGCACCTGCCCGAGGGGGGTATTGAATTCAACACCAGCAGCCCACCAAACCACTGTCCTGCTGCCCCAGTGCCCCAACCAGGACCCAGGGCCAGGGAAGGGGCAGCCCTGGAGAGCAGTAAACCGGGCATGGAGTAATAAAAATGAAGAGAAAAAAACTAATATAGAAATCAGTCCAGTTCATTGACCTGTGGATAGTGCGTGTGTGTTTGTGTGTGTGTCCCCACACCTCATCCTTTAGTGCAGGTAAAGTAGAGGGGTGTGTGGGCCACTTGCCCTGTTAAGACCTGGAGAAAGGGACAGGAAAAACACGAGAGGTAATTCACAGAGCGTGGAAAGCCTCCTGGGGTGTTTCCTCACCCCAGGAAAAAAAAAAACAAAGAACCCCAAAACCTCACCTGTAAGCCCTGATTTGAGTCCAAAGTCCCTATGTGCCAATCCCACAGCCAATCCCAAAGTCCCCATGTCTCCATCCCACAGCCAACCAAGCTGCACTGGAGATACTCCTTCGTGCATCCTGTTCTCCTTGGTGGCAAGGAGACAGCAAAACCATATCCCTGCTCCTCCAGGTATTGGATCAGTGTCCAGAAATCATAGCCAAGGCCCAGTTTTTGACGGCTACAGTTGTGTTTTGCAGATAAATCCAAGAAGAATAGGTAAAGCTCATCAGGTGTTCTCTCACACAGTCCCATGACACTTCTCCACTGGAAAAGCAAGGAGAACAAGTTATAGGCAGCAGTGGTGACCCAGCTCCAGCATCACAAGCACGGTATGGGTACAGGAGCCCCTTGACACAGTGCCACATCCCAGCCCCTTTAGCAGATCCAGATGAGGAGCCACCCCCCACCTGGACCTAGACAGCCTCTGCTGCTATAGCAGGGACCGTACTGGCCACCCCACAGGGTGTCCTGGGGGAAGCAGAGGGGCAGGGATGCTCACTTGCAGGAGTTGACACAGGACTTCCAGCCCCGCTCCAGTGCTGCAGCCACACACTCCAGCAGTGGCAGCAGGCAGCTCCGCACCAGGAAAAGCAGCAGCTCTCTGACACACTCAGCAAAGTGCAGCAGGGACTCTGGGAGCCGGGACTGGAGCTGCGGGAGCAGAGATATCAGTGTGGGTTCAACACCGATCAGCAGGTGCTGAACTGAGCTATCCCCTGACCAGCTGGGCACTGCACCTCTTCTCTGTGAGCTCCAGCTACCTGTGCTCTGTGGGTGCCAAAGTGACTCTCCTTCCACCAAACTGCTGATATTCAGGGAGCTGGTGAGTTATCTTTGAGACCTCCTTTGCAGGGCAGCAGTGCTCAGGTCACCCTCACTCCACAGTCACCCCCACCAGTGGGCTTGCAGCTGATGGACAGCAGTGCTGACAGAGACGTTGCCGTGATGGTTCCCCTTCCTCACTGAGAGTGCTGGGTGTCTTATCAGATGTGGGACAGGCTGATGTAGGTGACAAACAGCACTGCCCTCACAAGCCTGGGTTGTGAGGTGGTGTGTGGCACCACAGAGGGGTTACAGTGCAGGCAACTATGGAAATGCTTCCAAAGGAACAATGTGAAAGAAAATGGGGTTAGCAATGGGATGTGATGCCTGCAGCAATGCTAGGGAGGTCACAGCATGCACCTCTTGAGTGTGCAGACTCAGGGGTGAGAGCTGTGCTCTGCTGAGCTACTTCCTGTGTGGACAGGGCAAGAGTTCTGAATTTGTAGGAACATACAGACCGTTTTAGTAAGGGTCTGTACGGATAAGCCAAGGGATAATAGCTTTAAAGTGACAGAGGGGAGATTTAGATGAGGTATTATGAAGTTCTTCCCTGTGAGATTGGTGAGGCCCTGGTACAGGTTGCCCAGAGAAGTTGCAGCTGCCCCATCCTTGGCAGGGTTCAAGGCCAGGCTGGATGGGGCTTGGAGCAACCTGATCTAGTAGAAGGTGTCCCTGCATGTGGCAAGGAGGTTGGAACTGGATAAGCTTTAAGGTCCCTTCCAACTCAAATCATTCTATGGTTCCTCCTTTGGGCCTCTCCCCCCACCTCCTGTCCCCTACACAGGTTCTTCAGCCTCACCAGCCCCTGCAGGCTGCAGCCACATGGGCATTCTTCATCCCTTCCAGCTACTGTGACATCCTTACCCACTCCATGATGCAGGGCAGGCTGTGGTGGACCCAGGAGAGCAAGCAGGAGCACTGCTCGTATGTGTACTGTGCCACCTCACAGCTCTTCGTCCAGAGCAGCTCCAGTTGTGGTTGCAGGACAGTGGCTGCCTGGGAGCCATAGGCAGGCAGGGTCTGCTCCAGCCACCTGTGAGACAGCAGTGAGCACTGGATGATGGCAGCTCCAGTGGCTCCAGCACCACCAGCAGAGCCATAGGGGAACACAGGTGCCCAGCGCTGCTGCCACAGGCCAAGGGAAAAGGAGAGCTCGAGAGCTCAGTGGCAGCACCTTCCACAGGGACCACTCTGCTGTGTCAACAGCCTCACACCCACCAGACATGCACACTGCCATGCGGCACCAGTGCCACTGACCTGTAACCCTCAAGGCAGCAGTAGGAGACCTTCTGCCAGGCTTGCTGCAAGGCTGGCAGGATACCAGAGGAACGGAGCAGGCGAGCAGAAGAGGAGGCTGGAGGAGACAAGAGATATTCCCTCAGCAACCCTTCAGCCTGGAGCGGCATGCTGTCTGTCCCCAAGGCCTCTCTCTGGGGACACACAACTTCAACTACTCTGCAAAAGGTCTCAAGATGCTCCAAGGTGGGATGAATAGGGGCAGAAACTCCCAAATGGAGAGAAAACCTGGCTCAGAGCACCCCTGGGAGAAACCCTCATGAGAGGGGACAGGCAGGGAGATCTATTTCTACAGCCTGACAAGAATGTCTGGATCAACAAAGCCCACCCCATTCAAAGAGCAATGAGGCCATGTGGCTCAAGGGCAGCCAATGGCACAGACTTGGAATGATGATCAGGCTGTGGAGAGGCTTCACTCAAGAGAACGTTCAAGTTTTGTTCCCCAGGGACACTCCTCCACATGGAGCAGAGCTGCAGCCTTACTCTGGAAGGAGCCGTGTGTCCGGACATCATGCAGGAGGAAGCCGGCCGCGAACACCAGGAGGATGAGCAGCAGCCGTGACCAGGGGAAGCCCCGGCCCTTCATCTTGTGCAGCAGCTCCTGGGCAGGGGGAGGATGAGACCCCATCACCACATAGTTCCCAAGGCTGGGAAGGCTCTTGCACAGCCCCACTTCCCTCCAGCAGCACTGCCACGCTCACCACCCACCCCCGGCTTCCCAGTGGAAATCAGTGTCATCTGCTGAGCAGCTGGGAGGATGGACCAGGGCCAGCACCGTCTGTCCCTGCCGTATCCTGCGCATGCATCACTGCGGGGGCCCTGGCCTGGCGTGTGCTGTCAGAAGGAAAGGCCAAACACAACCCCAGCACAGAGCTGAAATCTGGCCTCTGGCTGACACTCACCTTGCAGACAGCATCACAGGCGGCCACGTCTTGGTCACTGCTGGCCCCTCTCGGTGCCAGCTCCTCATTTGTTACTTTGAACGAGCGAACTGTCTCCTCCAGTGACTGTCGCACCTTGGGGAGAGCAAGAGCTGAGTCACAGCCCCATTCACACTGAGCCGACAGCAATACAGGGGCTGCAGCTGTGCTGCTCCTCTGGGAGATGCTAAGCTGCAGCCAGTGTGACCTCCCTGCTCCTCACAACACCAGAATAGCAAGGCCTAACACGGCTGTATCCGGAATATCTGAACTCCGACAGCAAGTGGAGGCAAAGAGGCAATAAACACCTGCCTGTGGATGGCACATCACCTCGTTCCTGGAGCAAGTGCTGGCTCTCAAGCTGGTGGGCACATGCCCCCACACCAGCCAACCCACTGAGCTGCTGGAGCAGTGCTGGGTGGGCACACACAGGTCCCATGAGGACACTGCTGGTGCAGGGACCTCCTGCAGCAGCACAGGCACCTTCTCTCCCCACCCCAGGCAACTCCCCTGTCACAGCTCAATCCTACCTTTTGGCTGCTGCTGTCCCAGGACTCCAGCAGATGGTTCAGAAGCAAACTATGGGGGGAAAGAGAACCCAGGGCTCAGTCAGGAGCATTGAGAAGCAATTTCATATGCTCCTGAATGGCAGCAGGCTGTTCGTGGCCCTGCAAAGAGCATGAACGGACCTGGACTGGGAGAGGTGTTTGGTGTACAGCTGCCTCCAGACGCTGAAGCTCAGGGGGTCCAGGCTCAGACACTGGCTCATGGAGGTCAGGAGCTGGGAAGAGCACAGTAGGTTTCTCCACCTGATCCAGGACACACGTAACTTGGTCCACCATATCTGGCACACTCTGCTGCAGGCTGTACACCAGCACAGCTGACTGCCCCCAAACCCTGCTGACTCACTGCTCTCATCCCAGTCAGCTTCTGGGGCACTGAACCACTCATGGGTCTGACATTCCCAGCCCCTGGCTGCAAGCAGCAGGAACTCTGGACTGCCATCACCATCCTTGCTTCATGCCTGGCTTTGCAGGCCCTGCCCAAGCCTTCCTTCTCAGGTGGCTGTGACTTGCAGAGCCCAGCGGTCCTGTGGTGACCCCTCCTCAGGGCTCACCTCTTTCTTCATGCCAGGAGGGCAGCTCGGCGTAGCTCGTGAGAGGAAGGAGGGGAAGTAGGTGTGCAGCACCGTCTCTGGCTTTGCACCAAATGCCAGCACTTTCAAGCGGGGGTAGAGCCGCTGCAGCTGCTCCTGCAGGCTGATGGGAGAGGACACTGGGGCTGTGGAGGCCAGGGTCTTCACCCCATGGCACAGCCTTGCAGGCAGCACAGCCTGTGCTGGGGTGCACTGAGGGGGAACCAACTTACCTGGATGGCAGTGAGTTGTTGGGCATGAAGGCAAAGTCCAGGAGGGGGAAGAAATCCTTGGGTCCGATCATACCAAAGCCTTTGGTTAGATTTGAGTGCATCCTGTGCAGCAGAAACAAACCCCATGAGCCACTATATATATGCCAGAGCAGAACGCAGCCTGGGAGGGAAGCACTGCCCTCTCCAAACCCCAGCAGCTCTCTGCAGCAGGACACCTGGGTGGGTTCTGGCCACCGCTGTCATCTGCCTTAGCTGCCACCCAGGGCCATCCTGCCCAGCCAGTGCTGGGTGCCAGGCCCAGGGCTTCATGTGGCCTTTCCCCACCCTGAGAGGCTGCAGGCGAGGGAGGTCTGGCAAGCTGGCAACTGGGATTGCCCACTAATGAAATGCAGGCAAAGAAGGGAAACCAGATTATAAAAAATCTAATGAAATAAAAGTTCAGAATAATTGGGATGAGCTGTGAAGTCTGGCTCAATGCATACCCATAAAGTCCTCCAGCAAAACCAAACACAACATTCTTGGTACAGTGAAGCAGAAGAAAAAAACCCCAAACCTTAAATAAAACCTCTTGAGCTATCTGGAAGGGCAGGGGATAACCCCTCCATGCTACGGTGCTGTCCCATTTCTCCATCAGCTATCTGCACTACATGGCACTGGACCTTCTTTCCACTGTGGGTGCCAGAGCCACTGGCTGCCCTCACCTGCACAAAGGCCAGTGAAGCTATCTGTCCTGCCCCTCCACCAAGCATCATCTCCCTTCTCCTCACAGGCAAAAGCATGAGTGCTTGCAGTGGCAGATGCTGCTGGCACCTCTAACTGCAGCAGGGAGCCTCAACATGCCCATGCTCTGCAGGAGCTGGTGGCAACAGGGCACGGACACCACCCACACACAGAGCAGGAGCTCCTGGCAGCAAGCACTGAGGCGTGCAGGCACAGGAGAAGCCTGTTCCTGGAACAGGGTGCCCTGAGCTGGAGCCACGGGGCAGCCCAGCCGCTTGTCTGCCTCCTGGGGTGACCTGAGCCAGCCGGGGAAGAGCTCTGCTCCCCCCCTCCACCACCTTGTTTTAGGAAAAGAACCAGCAGCAGCGGAGAGGAAACCTGTGCACTGGCATTTCCTTAGAGCTTCTGCAGAACCAGCTGCCACCAAGGCACCCAACACCATCAGGGGTCACTGTGAAGGCTGCTTGAATGCCAGCACACTGGGCACCCACCAGAGACAACTGACCTGCATGGCCAGCCCAACCCAGCACACACACCCGTTCATGTGCACTCTCCCACATGCCCTCTCAGGTTTCTTCCACCATCACGACGCAGACACAGTCACACTGCATCCAGCAGTCCAGGTGTGTGTTTGTTTCTCTTAACAGAGACCCCCACAGTACTGAAAGCGTGGTGTAACTCACATTAGCAGATGGTCCAGATAGGATACAGCATATGGCGAGAGAGACTTGATCCCCAGCACCGGGAGCATGACACCAAGCCACACTGTGGGAGAGGCAGCGGTCAGACTGGGACTCAGGAGGGCTCCTGCCATGCCCCTAGTGACACTGAGTGCTTCCCTGGTCCATAAGCAGCAACCAAACTGCAAAGGAACACTCAGATGCCAGGACAGCAGCTGTGTTTGAACCCAGGACAGACCGCCCTCCCATTTCCCCACTCGAAACACCCGGCAGACAAATAGAAAGACAGACGATCCCCTGAGAAGGGCTCCAGGGCAGCTGCTCTATCTCGCCTGCTCTGCTCACAGAGGAACAGCACAGCAGCACGCTCCCTGCCTTGCCAGGCTGCTCCTGGAATCCAGCGTTTTCCCTGTCCTAGGAGGGAAAAATGCTCTCCAGAGACAAGGTACAGTTTCTGTCCATAAGGTCAGTTTCTGGCACCACAGAGAGGCCACCAAGGCTTGGCATGAGGTCTGCGCTCGCCCTTCTGTAAGCAATGTGTCCCTTGCGACATCTCCAGCCTTCCCAGAAATAATTAACCACTTGCACACAGCTCTTCACCACACTCAGCACCAAGTGTTTAGGACTCTATAAACGCTCTCCACCACCCCTGTGACACATGTGGCTAAAGACCTAAGCTGCGCACAGGGTGCAATGAGCAGTCAGTACTACCAAGCAGTGTCACACATGACACACATCAAAACCTAAACCAGACCCTGCGGTGTGGAGGACACCCCTGCTCATGGGCTTATATCTAACTCGGTGATAAAAAGATCTTTTCCAACCTAAATGATTCCATGATTCTGCTCCCGAATGAGCATCTGGCTGTGCCTGCATCAGGAGGCAGCTGCAGTGGCTGCAGGCCCTTCTCCAGCACTTCAGTGTTTTGAAGTGGACCCCACAACGGAGCAGTAACACCAGTGGGAGCACAGACATGTCAGCAGTACGGGAGCTGCCCTGTTTTTCATCCTGCTCCTCAAGATGGGGAGCCCTTGTGGGGCTGAGTGCGAGGGCTCTCACCTTTCAGTCCCTCATGGAGATCTGTGAATCCAGCCTGTCCCAGCGCCCAGAGCACAGTGAGGCATTTCGCTGGCTTGTTCTGGTGGGACCGCAACACCTCTAGGTACTAGGGCAAAGACAAGACACATTAGTCAGGAAGAGCCTCACCCCGTCCCCCCACAACGCCACTGGGAAGGAGTGTGCAGCCACATTGCTGGTGGGACTGTCAGTGCCACAGGACCAGGGCTGTGCAGCCTGGTGAAGAGCAGCCCATGGAGTGGGACAGGGCAGAGGCTTGGAGGGACCCTCAGGTGAGGCCAGGAGCTGTGCCAGAGCCCCAAACCATAGGTCTGAGAGAGCAGAGCTGCTAGCACCATGCAGTGCTGGGTGACAGCTGAGTCACAGCTGCAGCCATCACCCACTCAGCTGCTCACTTCAAAGGAGCAGGACCTCAGAGACCCTCATTCCTGTTCCACGGCTGCCCAACTGTGTCCTGCTCCTCTGAGAGTGAAAGAACAGGAGCACCAGCTTTGGATGAGGTCTTTAAAGAAGACACAGCAGGTTGCTGGTGCTTACAGCAGTTCTGGCACATGGGAAGGATGGGAAGTGCTGGAGATACTGTGCTTGTATCACTGCACGTGGAATATGAGCAGAGGGAAGAAAGGGCTTTGTACGTGGGACAACCACGACAGCTCCCAAAGGAATTCCAATTAATGGGAATGGATGCCCACCATCTGCTCCAGGGAATCCTGGGACAGGAGGAGGAGCAGCACCACCAGGCATCCAGCTCACCTTGCCCAGGTTGGTCGTTGCAATCTTGGGCCTGTCCAGAAGCACAGCCTGGATGCAGATCCTGTACCCATGCAAAGATTCTCCTGAAACAGAGCACATGAAGGGCCCTTCTCAACCACAGCACTTGAAGTGTCTCCCTCCCACTGTGATGCTCCCTGAACATGGTGGGAAACACCCCCTTGCACAGACCTGCCCTGCTCCATGGCTAATCAACTCCAGACCTTACCACAGTGCCATGGATCTTGCTCCCCACTCACCCTCTGCTGAGGATCCAGCCTGCAGGGGAAGGACAGATCCCACCCACCCTTGGAAACTGATCAGTGACTTCCTAAACCTGCCACGGGCCAGCTCTGACCTCCAAAGCAGCAACAGCACCATCACAGCCCTAAGTCTCGCCCCTTCCGAGGGCTCGTTTACCCCTTGCTCATGCTCAAGAGAGGAGGAGGGTTCAGGAGCCTCCCTGGTTCTCAGGTGCTGTGGGGCTGATGCAAGAGCAGCAGCAGAAGCCAGTGCAGCCACAGCACCCGAGGAAGCCCCTCAGTCCTTCCCCTTGCAGCCTGACCCCGTGACAGCTCTGCTGACAGCCAAGCACCTGCCTGAATTACACACAGAAGCAATTGTCATTTTGATTGCTTGGGTTCTGAGATGGAAACAAACCTGTTGGAATGGCTGGTGGCCCCATGCACAGAGCCGGGGCCTGGGGACAGGCAATATCTGGGTGCTAAAGCTACTGGCAGCCAACAGCATGGTGGGGATGTACTGAAATGGGTGTTTAGGGTTTTTGTCTGACACTACAGGACATTGTTGTCATTCAGGAACCTGCTTTTGGCTTCCAGCACTGCTGGGCATCTGCATGCTCTGTGCTCAGAAGGCAGGATCAGCTGCCTGTTCCCACACAGCAGCTTGTATGGGACCTGTCACTTTATAGGAGACACCCTCAACTGCAGAACAGTGACACACCAGCTTGTGTGACCACAAGCCTATAAAGGCCCTATTTTAGAAGCTGCAGCAACACATTCCACAATGTAAAAGCCCTCAGAAAGGCACCTTCTACCACACACCCTTCAGTCTGCAATTCAACCCACAACAGCACCATGCCAGGCTCTTATCTCATCCCCTACTCCAGCTCAAAATCCCAGGGCTTCAGCACCATTGAACATCACAGCACCGAGCAGGCTGGGCAGGAACCACCCCTCACTGCACACAAGATGCACAGGAGGATATTACAATAGCTATTACAATAGGCAGCATGAAGCAGTGGCATTCCTGAGCTCATGAAGCCCCAGCACCAGATGGCCACACTAACAGAACACAGCGGGTGTCAGTGCTCCAGACCTGTCCCAACCACCTCTTACCTGGGGTTTTGTCCAGCTCCTGCAGCATGGTGTAAATGCAGTGGTCAAAGAAGAGCTCCAGCACACTGGATGCCCGTCCCAGCAGGGATCTAATAATGTTCCTGAGCTCCTTGCTCACAAGGCAGTAAGGATAGTCTGGAGCCAACACAAGAGAGCAGGAAGAGTTTAGCAAGAGACATTGCATGAGACTTAGCTACAGCTGCCAAAGCTGGCCCAGAGTGTGAGGAGGTCAGAGAAGCTCCTTTTCTTCCTACACAGTCAGCAAGAGATTTCTTCCTCAGTTATTCTAAGTTAGACAAATTCCCACTCAGCACTTGTCAGGACACCCCTGAAATACTGTGTTTGGTTTTTAGAGAGACTTTGGACAAGGGCCTGTAGGGACAGGACAAGGATGATTGGCTTTAACCTGACAGAGGGGAGATTGACATGAGATATGAGGCAGAAATTCTTCCCTGTGAGGGTGGTGAGGCCCTGGCACAGGGTGCCTAGGGAAGCTGTGGCTGCCCCATCCCTGGCAGTGTTCAAGGCCAGGTTGGACAAGGCTTGAAGCAACCTGGTCTGGTGGAAGGTGTCCCTGCCTGTAGCAGGGGGTTGGAACTGGATGAGCTCTAAGGTTCCTTCCAACCCAAACCATTCTGTGATATCACAGAATCATCTGTTGAGTAAAGTACACGGTTTCGTGTCTTTCCTACCCTCAAATCCCTGCAGTGGGGCAGGTTCATGCACTGACCGTGGGGGTGCTGGCTGAGCATGGGGTCGCTCCGGGGTGCCTGCAGCTTGTAGTTGAGGTAGCTGGCCAGGTCCTTCACCCAGACAGACGGGTTCTCAGGGAACACACTCTGGCTTTTAGCCAGCTCCTTCTGCAGGTCCGCCAAGTCGAGCTGGAAATGACAGAGAGGCAAATTCAATACAGGATGCACAAAACTAAGCCCAAAGCATGGGGAAAAGAATGTTAAATTCAGGTTCAAAGGGGCTGCTGGACTTGGGAGGAAAACATGCTCCTCATTCATCCCAAGAACACTGCCCTTCCCACAGAGAAATACCCAGCTGTTTGCCCCAGTCCATGTCCTGTTAATACAAATGGGAGCACTGGGCTGGAAACAGCATTTAATGTGGTACTGTAAACACCTGCTCTTCAGATTAGCAAAGACTTCTAACAGGGAATAACACAACCTGTGTGGGGAACTGCAGATACCCAGTGCTGAAAGGGCTGTGGAAAGAGAGTGGAGAGGCCAGAAGGATGGGCACAGCACAGGAATGAGCTCCTTTTCCTCCTTGGAGCCACCCCAGGACAGGCTGAGGCTTTCCTGCACTCCACCTTCCTGCCAGCTGTGCCACCCTGCGGTGAGCATCACCCCGCAGAAGCCAGCTCCATGCAAAGTGCCCAGGAGCACACTGGCACTGTCAGAGGCTGGTTGGAGGCAGGAGGGAGCTCGAGGCTGCAGTTCCATGAGGCTCAGCCCCACATTATTCTGGTGCAGGTGGTTTGTGTCAGCGCTGTTGGGCAACTCTGCATCCAGAGTCATGGAGGGTGCAAAACAGCCAAGGTCAGACCTACCTGATTAGCAACCTGCCATAGACAAGGCACAGCCAGCAGCCTACAGCCCCTCACCTTCCTTCTCCTACACTGTCCCTAATGGAACACACATATTGCCTACTTCCAGACTCAGATTAGCTGCGAGCTCACAGCGACAGATGCCATGTCCCTGCTTCGGGGAGTTTAGGGAGGTGAAGCATGACTCAGACAGATGTTTGAGGTTTCACAGTCCAACGTTTCTGTACACAGGGGACTTCAGCTGTGGCACGCTGTTAAATCTGAGCTGCGCCCCTTTTGCTGCAGGTTCATTTCAGCAAGCATTTTGAAAGGAGGAATAAAAAAATCCAGCTGCTGCTACACAATAAAAACCTAAATGATGCTGTCAGCAAAGCTCATTGAGCAACAGTCAGACAATAACTGCTAAGCTGCACAGAGCAGCCACATCTTGGCCCAGGCCACAGTCCTTGAGGAACATCTGCCACCACACAGAGAAATAACAGGAATTAATTCTAGACCTAAAACCCTTCCCTGCTCAGCCACCACAGAACGGGTGGGATGAAAAGAAACGAGTTCTACGCATTACTCCAAGAGGCAGGAGCAGGAAAGTCTCCCCAGGACCTCAGCTGGTAGGACAAGGAGGATGTTTTCTCAGGATTTCTCCTAGACAGCAGACAGGGAGTGGGTGAGAAAAGAAACCAGAAATTCCTTTCCAGCCACCTCCCATCCTTCTGTCTCCTGCCTAAAGCAAAAGCACAACTTCAAGCATGAGACAGAACTCCAGAACTAGCCTGGTGCTTGCCAAAGCACCGAGCACCACCTGCTCTGCTCTCCCAGCGAACGTGACCACTCTGGGATGCAGCTGGTGGCAGTGATCCCCCCTGCACATGTTCAGCAATCCAGGGGTCTCCCAGCACAGAGAAGCCATGAACCAAAGCAGGCACCACTTTCCTTGTACCGTATTCAACAACACCTCAAACACCCAGGGTTTTGTTCCCAAAGCAGTGGCTGCTGGAATGTTGCCTGGCCTCAGGTAGGAAACAATGAAACCCTGAGCTTCAGCTCTGCTAAGATGGGTTAGGTGCCCGGGTGTGCTGCCTGGCCAGGGACACTCACAGCTTTCAGGGCTTCCTCCAGCGAGTGGCATTTGCCTGGTTTAACCACAGTGGCGTTCACTGATGGCTTCTTTGCACTCTTCCCTGCATGCTGCTTCCGGTGCTGCTGCTCAGGTGCCACAACAGGAGGGACCTGCTCCTTGTTCTGCTTCTTCAGCACCCGCTCAAAGCCCAGCTCGAAGATGGTGTCAGTTGTGGCGATGGGTGCTGGAAAAAAAGAGAAGATGAGAGAAGGCTCCATAAAAAGCACTGACACACAGAGGGAGGGACACAGAGACAGTCCTGAGTCTGACCCCCGAGGGAAGGCATGTCGGGCTCACCCCAGTCCCACAGACAGCAACAGCCCCTGGGACTGGGCCGCTCGACACAGCCTCACTGCACGGACATAGGGGAGAAGCACTAGGCTAAGGACCTGCCCCGCCCCATGGCCCCGCACAGGATCAGACACAACCCGTTGGGAGCCACGGAACCTTTAACAGGCACTACACAACCCGCCCAAGCCCTTCCCGCACCGGGCCCAAAGCACATGGGCAACCCCGCCGCTCTTACCGGCCAGGGGCAGAGTGCGGCCGGCGTTGGCCTCACCCAGGGCGCGGCGGTTGCCGGGGCCACCAGCAGGCCGCCGGCCCTTCCGCACCACCTCCCACCGACCGCCACCGGCGGCGACCGAGCCTGAACCCGCGGCCGCCATCTACGCCGAGCCACGAAACGGGAGACAGCGCCGCCGAGGGGCGGGCGCAAGGCGCCGGCAGAGCCAGCTGATTAGCTGCGGCCGCACACACGTGCCCAACGCGGCGGCTGCCACGTCTCCGCCCCGCCCAACCACGTGACGGACAAAAGTCCCGCCTCGACTGGGCGGGCCCAGCACACCCCGCCCCATCTGATTGCCCCGCCCTCCGACGAGCCCCCTCCCAACCCACTCGGTTGGCGCACAGGAGGAGGGGCTTTCCTGTAGGGGGCGTGTCCATGCAAACGAGCACCACGCGAGGCATCACGGGACACCCGCGACGCAAAACAACCCCCGTGGGTTCGGTACGAGGGCTGTGGAGAGGTGCGCGATGGCGGCGACAGAAGGCGGGATATGGAGCGGTGCGCGTGTCCGCGCGGTGCGTTGTGTGTCCGTGAGGTGTGCGTGCGTTGTGCGGCGTGTGCAGGTGGGCGCGCGAGAGGCAGGCATACTTACCTGGCAGGGGAGACACCATGATCAAGCAGGTGGTTTTCCCAGGGCGAGGCTCATCCCTTGCACTCCGGGTGTGCTGACCCCTGCGATTTCCCCAAATGCGGGAAACTCGACTGCATAATTTGTGGTAGTGGGGGACTGCGTTCGCGCTCTCCCCTGGCTTTCGATGTGTGCAAAAACAGAACCGATAACAGCGAGCGCCGCACGGGCCTTGCTGCTGCAATTACTGCATGCGCTGACGTGTCCATAGGCTCAGGG